>JARVGP010001167.1:0-20840 GCA_029876185.1 Mansonella ozzardi
ACAGACGATGAATAATATTCAAAACATATTAAATTTAAAAAAAAAAAAAAAAAAACTGAAGAATAAACCAAATGACTCAAGCATTTTTTCAAGTAAATTATTTCCAAATAGAGCAACTTGAGATTTACGATATAAAGAATAAAAATTGAGCTTATAAGAACTAAGAATTAAGATTATAGAAGCTGTAAAATTTACTCGGTAGAAATCAATTTAAATTTGATTTGAGAAAAACTGTAATAATGAATTTCAAAAGAATTTCAATATTTATAAATTCAATTTGACAGTTTCAATTTTTTTATACTTTCTAATTGAAATCACTCAAATTATCGAAAAAATGCTATTTGGTACATACGCCCAATACAGATAACACATACAAATAACAGTAATGTTGGTAGTAGTGAAAGTAATAGTGATAAATAATGATAATAGTGATAAATAATGATAATAGTGATAAATGATAAATAAACCTCTTTCATATATGTATTTTTCCATTCATTGAAGTGAAAATCTAAGAGAGAATTTTTCTAAGGGATGAAATAGTCTGGAAAGATTTTTTTTTCTATTTTCCTATGTCTCATCCTAATATACCAATAGCCATGAAACATTTAATTAAATTAATCAAAAATTTTTGCCACTAAGGAATGAAAAGTTGCACAACATTGTCAAGTCCTAAAATAAAGGTGACAATTTAAGCATAACTTGAAATAGTCATTTTTTTCATATTAAAAATGATTTCATAAAACGATTTTGAATTCGTTTGATGACTACTGATAAGGAATTGTTGGAATAACTAATTAAACGATCTATTGATTTAAGCATTTCATATCGTTCCTAACAATAAATTCAAAATTTTAACTAGTAATTTCAATTCTAAAAACATTTGATTTTTGTATTCCAAAGTCTATTAAGTTCTTAGATGATTGATTATATCCATTGACCATTCATGGAATGAGTGATAAAAGCACTGATATATATTATATAGAATACTTGTAAATGAGCATCAGAATTTCCAAATAAATTACGGCACTCGTCCATTCAACGACTATTCATTCTTCATCCCTAAGTAATACCTACTATATTATTTTTTCAGGATTATCTTAATAATCAATAATGAGTTGTTCAGATAATCATGACATATTTATAAGCAAATAATCTGACGAATTGAACAGTGAATGTACTATCAGCTAGTAGTAATTATAAAGTTTAAATACAAACAATTATTATTAAAGATGATGATTCTCATCCTAAGGATCATGATTTGTCTTGTTCATAAAATGCAATTATTAATTCAGAACTGAAAAGGTTACTCCATTTATCGTGCTAATAAATAATTAGAAATGAAAGATGAAGATTACTGCTGACTAATCTCTGCTTACATGCTTGTATAACTAGCCATTTAGTATTATTTCTTCATCATCATTTTCCTTTTTCTTTCATTGGTTCAAAGAGTAAATGCAATGTTTTTGGCTATACTTCAATTTAAATATCTTATATTATTAAAGTGCACGAATCTTATTTAAGGTTTAACTTTTTTTTTTAAAGATTTAACAGAGATATCTGCATAACTGTCATAATTTCAGTCTATAATTTCTTTTATTCCTGCAATTTGTAAATTGATTGGCAATAATTGCAATTAAAGTTTTGGAAATTGAATTTACTTTTTGTGTAATAACGGTAGCAAAATGAAGATGTCAAACGATCGCGGCTTCAGATAAAAGTGTCAAAGTATCGAAGCTTTAGATAAAAGTGTCGAAATATCGAAGCTTTACGCTTTAGATGAAACTCGAGTTTGTTTCAATGTAACTTTTGTTAATTGCATCATATTAGAAAATAATGTTGTAGCAAGCAGTCTTTAAATTTATTATCTACTTTTATGCTTACAAATATTAATGAAGTAAATGATGTTTGAAATTTATTTTTTTGGCTGCTACAACAGGATGCGATATGTTGAATAAAATATATTTAACAAAAAAAATTTCATCATTTAACTTTTACAAAATATTTATCCCTTACTCTATCACATTATAGTTAACCATCTTTCATTTTTTTCCTGCGACATTTACAATATTTAATTAATCCAACATAATCTCGATCGTAACTGTTTATGCAAGCTGTTAAAATAAATGTATTTAAATAATTATAACATAATTTATAAGAATATGATTATGATTAAATTAATTACATAAAATGATTAAATTAATAATTGTAAAAAAAAAAATTGTAACAATTGTAATCGGAAAAAAAATCTGCGCTGATTTATTAGTATGAAGGAAAATTTTACACTAAAATTAATAAGATAATCAAAGAAATAGCCTTGAAATCATGACAAAATTATTTATTTCTTAATTGACATACAAATGAGAATTTTAATAATGTTGTAGAAATGTGACAGAAAAAAAAAAGACTACAAGTTGATACTAACTGATAGCAATAGCCTAGCGCTAATTGTGGTAAAGAGAAGAAATGGTGAAGCTTGGTGGTGAATATGTAAGCATACCACACTGATGTAAAATGTAGAAGGTATGGGGTGCTGGTGATAGCGAAATGATGATATATGCAGGCAGCACAAACAATCCTATTGCCTGAACATTTTGATTTAACCAACGATGAGGACCGAGAGTAATGTGACATGCACAACAAACACTCTGTCTATGCATATATATATGTATGCTAGTAGAAAACAAATAAGCAATTTATTTATTTTTCTTTTGATTGTTAAAAAATTCACATGACATTTAACAATGTATTAAAATGTGGCTGGTGTGAAGGACAAAAAAAAAAAAAAGAACTTAAAAAAACTCCATACAGATAATATAGCAATGGAAATTTAACATTTTTTAATTTGAAAACATTTCAATTATATCAATGTTCAAAAAAAGAAAATAAAGGATATCGATGATTTCAACAAATTTACTTATATAAAGCATACTATATTATTTATCACAAACAATTACCACTTAAAAAGTGTAAATATTGGTAACAACTTTTCCTTGTTTACATATTTCTAGCTGGAAATTTTAGTGCTTTTTATTTCCTTAAAAAAAAAAAAAATCTAAAGATAGCAAAAACATCACAGAAAATCTATTAAATATAAAAATATTGCCAAATTTAATAATTTCAATCGGATTAAAAAAAAAAAAAGTTTTTGCATATAATGGGATTATTCTAATGAATTTCAATTGAATTGAAAAGAAAATAAATCCGGCATTTAATAACTGCACCCAAATTCTAGTATATATACAATACAATACATACATTAAGTGAACTAGCTTCTGTATTTACAAATTTAAAATTTAAAAAAAAAATTTGTTTACATAAATAAACATTGGAGAATAAACAAATTCGATGAAATTAAAATAAAAAAAAAGAAAAATTATTGTTGCTGTATTATACTCTATCATTGAGATAGAAAAATTCTCATTGTATTATTCTCTATCGTGAGTAAGAAGAACTATAACAGCTTGTGTAGTGCCAAGCGATATAGGATAATTTTGTTTTAGACGCGCGGGCAATTTTAGCATGTTATTTATTAATGGCACATGTATGGCTGAGATCAATAGTATCGCTGTGGAAATATAACAATTGTTGCCGTTACTGCAGCTGCAAAATTTTAAAATTATAGCAAATTCAAATATAACAAATATTCATATTTTCTCTTCATATGCTCCAGTTGTTTATTTGAAATATTATTGATTTAATTTATTTTATTTTTATAATGATATCATTATATAAAAAATAATAATTCAAATATAATTTATGTAAAATATTGTTATTTTTTTCCAATGATTAAGCTAAAAAAAGAAACTGCATAAATTAAGATAAATAAGTTTTGTGTATTGTCGCAATTTATTAGATCTGTTTTTTTATTTACTTAATTTATATAATTGAATTTTGCCTAAATCGAAATGATAGATCGTTATCCTTTTTTTTAAAGTGAGAACGACAAATTTTAAAGGAAAGTTAGTATTTTTTCATGAGCAGAGAGAAGAATGAATTGAGCAGAAACTTCATTCAAAACTTTCACATCACCTAAATCTTTCTTTATCATCCAACTAGCCACATAGCTTAATTTTCGGCTCAACAAACAAATCGGTCTTTTCAAGCTTTTTTAAAAAGTAAACAAAGTATAATAAATAATTGATTGTCTTCGATGGAAAAAATGGATAAAAAGAACGGTTTTCAGATATGCAAATCATTTCGTTGTGCTAATTAAATTCGCTCATCAAATCTAATTTCAATTTCAAAAATTCATTTCATATTCTGTTATTTTTCTCCAATCCAATATCTTTCATCTTAAGCAGTTAGAGAAATCACGAATAAAAGTTGTTGTCCCGTTCCAACCCATATCGATCTCTCTATATTTGCCAATAGGCAAACATATATCTAGCAGACGATTGCTTATTTAGTTTGGATTCGGCTAGATATTCTCCAGCAATAATTTAAATAAACAAAGACTACTTGAATAAAGTGAGACTACTTTAGGACAAATCCATACCGAAATAATTTATCAAAAATTACGCGACGGAAGTGCTCTTATGCAAAAATAAATAGAATTTTTACATTTTGTTTGTTGTCGGATCGATCAATGCACTGTGATCCGTAATTCTCTATTTCAAATAAAGACTTAAAATCCGTAATTCCCTATTTCAAATAAAGACTTAAATTGATATTTTGAAGAAGACTGATATTATCTATTAATAACAAGACAATTAGTTTTATTCATTCACTGAATAGTTTCAATTTTCCCCAAATTTCATAAAAATTGAAGAAAAAAATTGAGAAAAAAAACATGCTTTGAGAAAATGTCACAAATACGTTGCAAAATCTGCAAAGCAGATTTATCCGTTCCATAACGTTGACCAAAAGGAATATCTGATATAATGTGATCGACCATTGCATAATTCAAACAGTCTAAAATGTTATACTGATCACGAAAAAATATACACCAGCATGAAAATATTTTGAATTTGAAATTTGTCATAAATGAAAAGCATACTTATTTCGAACTTAACTGGTTTATTTAGACTGGAAAGTATTGGACAAAAATTTAGAATATTTCGAGAATCAGAACGAAACATATTTAAAAAGTAATGAATAAATTAATTTGAAATGATTAAATGTCTTATTTATTTTTCCAATTTATCTAAGGCACAGCTTTAAATGTATTTTAAAAAAATATATAAACTCAGTAAAATTTCACCGCTAAATAAATCCATGCAAAGTAGATCGACTAATATTTTTGCATTATCATGCTTTCGAAANGAAATGATTAAATGTCTTATTTATTTTTCCAATTTATCTAAGGCACAGCTTTAAATGTATTTTAAAAAAATATATAAACTCAGTAAAATTTCACCGCTAAATAAATCCATGCAAAGTAGATCGACTAATATTTTTGCATTATCATGCTTTCGAAAATAATCCATATTTTGCAGTGACTGTTGCAAAGCATCTTGAGAGAAATCATTGCCCAAAAGAAAAACCTAAAAAGTACTAAGACTGTAGAAACCAACATTCGAAATGACCATTTGAAAAACAAAGCTTTTTAATTCACTTTTTTCATGAAACTGAGCAAATAGCTTACCCTATCTTGAAAATCATGTGCAGCTTGCAGTAAGATAGAAGAAGAGCCACAAGTTAGGTCAGCAACAATGTCACCATCTTGAATACTAGCAATAGATAACATAGCATCTACAACAGTTGAACGCAATGCATTGTTCAACAAATAACATCGCTGCGACAACCTTTTGCTGCAATTTAAAAAACAAAATAATGAAAATATCATATTATCATAAATTTTTCAGTGCAAAACCATGCAAACAGATCAAAAATACTCCATCTGAAAAATACTTTCACAAAAAAATGCAGAAATATTCTGAACTGAAATCTCTAAAATATATATGGAAATAACAAAATATCTGTCTGAAATTAAAAGAGACATTTCGTTATAATACTAACCGAGTGATTGGTATACCAATGAAGATGTATTTTTCTGATAAATGTATACAAATTTCAATAGCAGTAAAATGAAGCGAACTATTGAAATCACTCATCTGTTTGATTTGACGAGCGATACTTCCAGAAAGCTTCTGTAAAATTACAGTTATTATAAATTATCAAAATATTTTTGATTTAATGAGTAATATAAATAATTTCCATTGCAAGTTAACGCATGCTAATTCGGCAAATAGTCTAGAGATTCTAAGAAATAGAGTGAATGGTGTCACATTTTGAAGAACAAAATTTAGTCTGATAAGGATAAAAAATTCAAGGTTATATTGTCAAGAATTCAACTGGTAGCTCTATGCAGTAGTTGAAGTATATCCACCAGGAGTAAAACTGTATTAAATAAACTTAAAAACAATAGATATTCGAAACATTTATTACCTCAGTATCAATTTTCCGACGCCATTTTCCAGTTACTTTAAGCGATACACGGAATGTTCTACTGCATGTAGGCTCTCCGGAACAATACAAACAATTAAAAGCTGCTTCACAAGCAGAATTCAATGAGGAATTCCTATGACACAAACTGAACAGCTTGTCGAATAGCTCTTAAAGGCGGAAAAGTTATGCGACGTTTCAAAAGAAATAATACAAGAACTATTCTTGCTCAAGAAACCCATAATATACAGTAAAATCACGAAAACCCTATTAATTACGTCGTTTGTTCCAACTGCGATCGATGATTTCATAAGCTGCTACCAAAAATAATCTTTCGCTACACCGTAAATTGTACAATTCATTGGGATTATTTGCATCAAACAATACTTTACCTTCCATAACAGTTTCATCAATTTTTACATCCTGCAAATATTTCTAACCGTATTTCTTTATTGATATTTAAAAGTAGGACAAAAATTATTCACATTTTTCAGAATTAATCTGTTTCCATCTCATCAATAATTGGTATTGAAATCAGTATCTCTCATACACCAGACTAATAAAATAATCGTTAGCCCACCGTTCCTGCTTGAGTCTAACGGTGGAGCCTACCTGACTTTATCCAATAATTAACATTTTGATATCAAGCAAATAGTATTGGTTTATGTAGCCTCTAATTTTCAAATTTAGAACACCTGGTCTCACGATAATATCTTAACCAAGTTGAATACACCAAGAATTTTATCGCCTATCGAAGAATCTTATTGTCACTGTTCCCTCATCCTGGAAGCATTCATAGAAATATCAAAATATATCACCTGAATTTGTTCCAGTTGTTTCAACACGAACGATTCCATACCTCTACCCACTGTAACACAATACCGCATTTCAACCGTCTAGCACTTTTCCTTTTTTGCTACAAAAAAATCTGATGTAAAAAAACACGTCCTGAAATTATGCATTTAAATATTTCAGGATGGGCTTCTTTCTATATTTTGACACCCAGCATTCTATTTTGCCGTATTACCAAAGTCAGCATTCAGCAGCAGAAGATTCCAGTGCAAAACTGATTTATATGAATTCCTAAGATATCCTTGCATCATTTACAACATGAAGTGGAACAGATTTTGATCAAACTGAAAAACAGAGAAGCATTTAAAGAATTTTGAAGTGAAGTGATTTAAAATATAACTTCAACAAATGCTGCAGATACATCTCACATCTACAATGCTTACATTTTATAGTACAGTGCAATGCAGAAAATTTTTAAGCATATGAAAAAGCTTTTCTTCAGTCTTTCAATAATTATGAATATGCTATTTTTTACCTAAGTTATTAACAAGAAAAATCAAGTTGGTTAAGTCAACAAAGTAATTAGCTTCCCCAGAACTAAAACATGCAAGATTCAAGTCATGTACAATACAAGAATGTAAACATGGTATATGATACTGGAGAAATTATAACTAAACATTTTATTCGCTGATTTGAATAACAGATGAAGAAACAAATAAACATGAATACAGAAATTTCTTTGAGGTATACCGGATCTATGTGTATGCAAATTCACAAATACCGGATATGAAAGGTTTTCAACAATATAAACCTGACAAAATAATTGATGCTACGGATGCTGCTGCAAGTACATTCTTAACATAAACGAGTAATTACATCTTTCTTGAAAAAAAAAAAGAAAAAACAATCCGAATACAAAAAGTGGTGGATTAACTAATAAGAAAATAACAACTTCACTAAACTGGCAACTTGAGAAAAAATGCAACGTTGTGCAATAAGTTGGATATAGCAGATGAAATGAAATAGGAAAAACTTGGAGATAAACATGAACGAACCCGAAAGACTTCTTTTTTTCAGCTGAAATGATAATATGCAATAAAAAAAAGAAATCATTCAACTAATAAAATCTAAAAATTTTCCATCTTCGAAAAATGCGCTGCTAAATTCTGAAATAATTTGACCAAATATTTGTTCTCAGAAACGACCATAATTTTTCATCACTACAAAAACTTTTGAGAAAATTCGAATTTCAACAAATTAGCTTTTCGACGAAAGAATCTCTGAAACTACGAGGCATTTCTAACAAACTAAGAATCCTCTCATCTACTGCGCACTATTTAATATTCTGATATTTTGTGTCATAACTAATGGATAACAGAAATAATAACAAAAAAGACAGATGAAAATTAAAGTTTTCATTTTAAGAAATTCAGCAAGCACAGTGGAAAGGAATGACAGAAAAACATAACCTGCATACTATCCGAGTGAAAAATTGAAAGAAAAAAGAACCAACCCAAAATATTGAACACGTAATAATGAAAACTATTCACTGAAACCAAACCACACCGGATCAGCAAAGAATAAAGATGAAAAAAAAAAAAAAAAAACAAATTATATTTTTTAAAATCCTTGAATGAAAGATTCTGATAAATTTGAATGAGGAAAATGGAACGGAAAATTAAAAACTGGAAGTACGAGACAAACTGGATAAGTAAACATTTTCATATAAAGTAACAATACATGTCCATCTATCCCTCCAACAATTATTAAATCAAAAGCAAACTCAAATGAGGCAATAGAATCTCAAATGAGGAATTATAAATGTACAAAGAACTTTCTCAATATTTATGAATCAATAACCGGAATCTTTCCATTATAAACATAAGGAATTTCCAGATATGTTTTCCAAATCACTTGAAAGTAATAATAGTAGCCAAAACTAACCCGTTGAAGAGACCGATGGTGGTAAAAATCAGTAACAAATGAAATTAAAGAGCAATATTTCAGGAACAGGACATAAAATCAAACATTATTTCATACTATGTCATAGACTGTATAAAAAAATAACCTGAACGAAGTAAACACACTGAAAACTTCAATCTTTAAAAGCAAAGAGTAATATTGAGCTAAATTATGCTAATGTCAAATAAAAGTATGCATGAAAGAAATTCCTATATGTTCAATGAAAGCTCAGATTTATCTTACTGCAATAACTTCAAACTGAGTGATTGTCACTGTTGCTGTAGAGAAGCAGTAGAAATGTTTCGATAGAATATCCCAGTTGGACAGTTGTTAGATCGAGTAGATGTTGCTGTAAGTTCTATTCCCAACCACGGAGTTGTTGTTGCTACTCCAGCGTTCAGTCTCTTGATGGCGCTGCTGATACTGCTGCTGCAATTGGCGCCACGAAGTAGCTGAAAAAATTTATAACTATTGTTCATCTTTCAGGTTCCAAATGTCATAACGCTGAAAGCTTATAAACTTACTCGTAAGATCAAAAGCATTTGGTTTTGAAAGAAGTGAAATGTTAGAATTTGTATGCATATTCGATCGATCAAGTGTCATTTGCATCGGTATCGATACATTTCCCAGCAATGTCATACCCTAAAAAGTCAGAAAATAAATCAAGCGAAAGCAATTTTAAACTGATATCAATAAAAAATTAAAGCATACAAAAATGATTACTAAAGAATTTTCTGAGTCCTAATTTTACTTTTAGTCTTTCCTTTATTTTCTCTACTTATCACTGAGAACTCTTCATACTTACCTTTTTCTGTACATTCGATTTTGATGAATTTTTATCTTACCCTTTCTTCAACAGGCAAACTTGGCAATGGCGCTGGATCTGATGGTATCCAATCAGCAAAATTGAAATCCGGCAAAAGTCCTTGTAAGTCTGTTGAGAGCTGCATCATGTCATCAGGGGCGACAAACGGTGCAAACAGCTGCCAGTCATCAGTATCTTCTGTCGTATCTGTAATAAATTTCAGTCCAAATGAAAAAGCAGCAGTGAATGAGTAATATCAAAGAACAGACAGCATACTTTCAAAAAATATTACACAGAAGAATTTTGTCAGTTTCTATTACTACTCAAAGCAAATTTAAAACGCCAACACTTTCACCTACCATTACCGTCATTTTCCTTATTAGTGACTCGAGGGATTTCTGTAACACAATTCATAGTATTTGTGTTTGATTGTGTGTAGATGGAATTATTGTTGGAAGGCAGTATGGAATTGGAAGAGATCGCTGCAACAGAAGTAAAACTGTTGTTGAGATAAGGATCGCAATAAGTCGAGGAACGAGGATACTGAGTACCAGCAGTAGATAAAGTGGATAACATAAAGCCTGGGTTTCGTTCCATTCCAGTTCCAGTTATTGCCCCACTGCTAATACTACTTTGTGGCAATAAACATGCATCTAAAAATATATAGAAATTTTTCTTCGTCTTAATACTTGCCTTTTCATGAAGAAAGTAGTTTAGTAAATTCTATTAAAACTTTACATGTTCCTCCCGTATTTTATTTTCATCATAAAACATTTTTTTGTATTGTATTTCAAAAAATCTCCGAATGATAAAATATGAATTTTACGAGGTTATTTCCAAAAGACAGATAATTTATAGAAAGTCCACTTTACAGTCTCCGTTCCTAAATCACTAACAAAGTTCGCAAAAAGAAAAGAGTAATTATCAAGTGTTTGTGGGTGTTAAGTGCATTCAGAACAGATCATCCCAGCCCAAATATGAAAAGAGTTAAAAAAGACATAAAAAGATGCTTATCCCTAACAACAAAATAAAAACAAAATTATCAGAACGAATAATAATGACGCAATCTGACAGGATATTATTCTACGAGACATGACTATCATACGAGGTTGACAATTTAGTTCAGCAGACTGAGCTGACTTGCCTGGTTCAATCACAGGTTATGCTGTAAGAGGAGACCCGCCAAAGACTCAGTTACGGATTACGCTGTAAAAACAGACATATCAAAAATTTGAAGATTCAAATTTTACACTGTTATGCGACTTACGCTCGTGTTCAATGTGATGATATAAGTATTATGCGACTTACGCTTGCGTTCAATATTATGATACCAACAAGTAAAAATTTCACATTTTAGAATAACGAAAACTATTACCAGCTGCTGAAGCCGCGGAAAACCGTACATTATTTAAAATCGTTTCCGTTGAGGATTCTGACAAATCAGTTTGAAAACAACGATTATTGCAGTCGCGCATATTTCCGTTAGCTATTCCTCCGCTATAATTTGCTCGTACATTGTTTGTTCGTAGTCGATACCGGTCAATTTCAGCAGCAAACAGATCGAAATCTCCTCCTCTATTCCCTGAACTTTCAACGTTTGTATTTCGATCACATAGCAATTATTTTTATCGGCTTTAACCAAGATATTAAAACCACCGTCAGATAAGTGAAAAATAGCATTATGCTTCAAAAACATATGGTTACTTAACTTAAAAGAGAGAAAAAAAAAATTAAAAGAGAAAAAAAGAAAGCTTGTCAAAAGCGAACCGTTATGTGAAAGCGAAATATTCGGATTGTTTTCATGAATATAACCACTGGTACTCGATACTGCAACACCGCTTTTTGTACCGCAATTGATGGTTTCAATTCGTGTTGCCACTGTTGCCTTATACCTAGCTGATTCGCAGCAGGGCTCGCAACGATCTTAAAAACAAAATTTAAAAGCTATCTATTTGATTGATAACCAAACTGGAAGAAAAATCAGCTGTACAAAAATTAAGCTTTGGAGAAAAAAAAGCTAAGGGATGTATCAATTTTGGATAAAATCCCGGAAATCCTGGGATACTCTGCATAAACTTTTATGGAAAACGGGGATTATATCTCAAAAATTCAGAAAAATTAGCAAAAAATGTGCTAAAAAAAAGACAGTAACAACTTCTGCGTCTTGCAATAACTGTAATCTCATTTTTGATATCGAAAATGTGAAGCGCCAACTTCTATTTTCAATTAAGCATCAACCGAAAAAAAATTCTACCTCCGAAAAAAGATGAAGTACACAGACTTTTGTTTTCAGCTCGAAAAAGCAACGTTCTCGAAGGAGATTTGCTACGTTGTTGAGCACGAAAAAGCCACTGTAATACTTCACTGTAATTGCTCTTCATTGATTCTGCAAAGATTTTTCAATTTAAATATAACTGAAAAAAATCTAGGAAAAAACAACATAAAATAAAATCATAAATGAGATCAAGTCTCGTTGCTATCAATTATTTAAAGATTTGAAAATTCGCCATATTTTCATGCAATTAATTTTAGTGAACTTTTTTGAAATTTTAATGAAGTTATTGACAAATGCAATGCATTTGTTAATGATTCGTTGCAATAATCTACTTAAACTAATAGTATCCTACGTGTTGGAGCGTATATTTAATTAGTGAACTTGTTCAGAATCCTGAGATGCTAAAACAAAGAGCCAAGCAATGAACAATTCAGTTAAATTCAATTAAACTTTTCATTGTATCGATGGTTACAGAAATCTTTAAGATAAATGCTAAACTTTCTTAGCTTTACTTCTTTTCATTAAAAGAGTAAAAAACAAAAAACTAAAGAGCGCTTCCAGGTCATGTGCAATCTAATTTGTTACAGAACGAAACAAAAAAAAAGACCGATGACTGGGCAGCGTTTTAAACAATCATTCGTAGCAAAATAATTTTTCGTTGTGCTAATATTGCTATTTGACTGGAAAATTCCATTCCATAAGTAATAAAACTATGAAAATTAGGAAAAAGGAGATGAAAAAGTAACGTACCTGAACTCTCTGTCATTTCTTGCTTTACTGGCATTAAACCTGGATGTGATGCCGTACCAGTATCTTTTCCATTCATAAACGAATCCCGTTCACTTTGAGTACTAAAGTTCATGTGATCATCTTGATACAGAAATATGCTTCTAAGAATATAAAAAAGTTATCGTTCTACATCCCTATGTGAACGAAAACTTATGACAAATATTTCATTTAAATTTATACAGAAACTCAAATTGCTTAACAATGAAATTTTTAAGTTTTCATTCATTATTAAAATTCCTAACATTATTTCATTAAATTTTTTGCATCATAATTTTGGCTCGCGTGAATGTAAGTCAAGCTATTAGTGAAAAGAGGACTAAATAGTAGCCAATAAAGTTCTTTAGAGAGCTGATCCTAAATAAAATCGTTCATTTAAATTTGGGTCATATTTGAACAATTGATGCATAGATCAACAGACAATGTGTTCCGTTAAAGAAGAGCACGTGTACGTTGATACAATAAATCGGCTTTTAACACTGAAATTTTAAATCTCAGCAATATCTTGCTGATTCGCTGACGCTGGGTTACACTAACATCAAACTGGAAAATTCATCATCTATTACCAATTCAATTCAGCTAAATAAAACATTTTCGAATTTTTAGGTTCCACAGTTCAATTTAGTATTATTCATAATGGATTTATTAAATAAACTTTAATTCTTCAGAATTTGTGGTTTTTTAAAACATATTTCAAGCAATAAATTTATTTTTTTTAACCAAACTCAATTCCTAGTATTGTAAATGAATGCATTTAAACCAGATAGATGAAAAAACGAAATTCGCATAAAATTTCTGCGGAAACAAAATGTAGAAACTTAAAATTTAAATGCTAACCCAATTAATTGATGCTCACAGATGATATATTGTCCTTTTTGCCCTTTTGTAGTATGATTAATGGTTGCTTCGGTCTGCACCCATAATACTGATTTATTGAGACCAATTAAACGGTAGTATGGTGTTCTTGTGTGACCTTTTGTGAGCATTTCACGTATTGAAGCAGTCACCACTTCAAGATCGGCCGGATGTACCAAATTGTAAAATGAGGTACCCATTAAAGAACGCGACTCATGGCGCAGGATGTAGTTGAAACTTAAAAATGGCAGTGCTGTAAAAATGTGGTTAGTGCTCATAAATTAGTTTAGTTTGCGTTCGATGAATTGAAATTTAACCTCAAAATAAAAACTGCTCATATTTTCTCATCTTATAGGCTGGTCACAAATAAATTAATAATTTTTTTATGCCATAATATATCAACTCGGTAATACTTTTTAAGATCTCCAAATACACAATCCTTTCATAACTTTTGGGACCTACAAATGTAACTGAAAACGAAAGAAGGCCATAGCATCTTAAACTATAACGATTTGTTAGCAGACAATAAAAATATCAAGAATAACAAATAATTTTGTTTTAAGAGACATAAATTTATTAGCTTAAATCATTTTACACGCTTCAATTAAACATTAACCGCAAAATTTTAAACTTGTCATTACCATATGCAAAATTATAAACCTTTCACTGACATACGAAAATTTCATATCATAGGTATGTCGTGTCATGTAGGTGCCATTTACCTCGGCACTTCTTGAAGCTGTAAAAACACCATTACCCTGTCCAGCTGGTTGTGCACTAGCCTGTATGATACGAACACGTCCATTCTCAGTAGACAGCGATCGAATATGGCAAACGACTGACTAAAAGATTTCATTTAGGATTTGAACTAAACCAAAGAAAAGCTGAAACATTGCTGCGTAACGTGAGAGACCAGTCATATTGAATAATGCAGTAAAAAAATAATATCTGCAGTAATTACTGTATAATATTCACTAACTTACTATGATTACGAAATGTTTTCTTTATTATTAAACTTACAATTCATAAAAAAAGCAAAAACGTTTATTTCATACTCTTTTTTTGAATATGTCAGTAATCCGCTATACAACTAGTTACCCTAGCTACGATGAATCCGAACTTAACAATTCAAGAAAAACGATTTTCTAGTGAGTAGAAAACAAATCTGAATTTGTCTTGTCTAATAAATAATCATAACTTCCTATAGATTTAAAACTTGCCTTAAATAAGGCATTTTTGAGATTCAAGCTTCTGCCTCGTGGACTAATCACTGATTTCATTCGTAACGTGTTTACTTGACCACATCCACGATCAGCTGCATTTCCAGTATCGCAGTTTATACATTCTTCGTAATCATTGGTATGAATAAATTCTTTCAGTGAACGTCCCGTAAGGTCAGTCTGGAAGATTCTGGTTCATATCTCAAAAATAAAACCCAGTAACTAAAATATTTTAAAGCAATAATTAGCTTTAACAAGTTACATACATATTCAGCCATTTAATGTGCAATGTGCAATGAACAATTAAGGCAACACTTACTTGACGTCAAGGATTATATTAACTTCATCGTATTGATTATATTAATTTCATGTTTACGAGGGCAATTTTTTGTTTGGAAATTCTCCTTCAAGTAAAAACAGAGGTAAAAAGAAAACTTCCTAATATCTTGCGACATCAACTGAAGCTTAACATCTCAAATTATGCCATTCGCCATCAATACAGTGTTGCTTTTGTCCACCATATGTATGAAGCATGTCAATAATTTTTGAATCCTATTGCTCATATTCTACACTCAAATCAGCTCTGAACCTAACAACCAAGTTGGGCAAAATTCCCCTCATTCATCCTTTCTTCGATTGAAACTGTTGCATAACATTATGTTTTGCTGAAATTCTGACATTTTTAAAAGAATTAGAACCTTAAATTTTCGTACAGCAAAAATAAAAAACGATGGACTAACAATTTTGATGAAAAATAAAAAGAAATTCAAGTATGTTTTTATGTATATTTTTACAAAAAAGTAAAGGGAAATACACAAGAGGCATAAATAAAACGTATCGAAAAAAACATAGATCTTTAAATTCCTTGAGGGAATCTTTAGTGATACTATCGGTAAATCAACCGTTTTCCTAATGAAGAAATTACGATTTATAAATGGTGAAGGGTAAATTTTACGATCACTTGTAATACACAATCGTTGCGCAAACAAATAAATTATGTGAGGACGCAGTCTCAAAAAAGTGGAAATGCTCTCCAGAAAATCATCATTTCTTCGAAAAGATCTTTGATACAGAGCTTCCTTATCTTTCTTATAAAATTCTCGAATATCTTCTTTTTTCTCAGTTATTCTCTTAATAAAAAACTTTTTTTTTTTAAATTTCTGATTCCTTTTGTCACAAGTTTGTAAGTATAGCAGAAGTGAAATTGTCATTTCTTTCTTACTGGATCAACATCTTAAGGTTAGATAAAACAAAAAAAAAAAAATTATGTTTGGGTAAGGAAAATGTAACATACTTGTGTAAGCCCGAGGTAGAAGGAAACACTTTCGCTAACGTATAGGATGATACCATCCAGATCAACAATGGCTAAAAAACCATCTAAACACTCGAGCAACGTTTTTTCGGAGCATAAATATTCACGCTCCTCTTCAAGATTAGTCTTTATGACTGAAACAATCATTTTATTTTCAATTCAAAAATTCGGAAGATGAAAGTTCCAGAAATTCGAAATGGAAAATTCAAAACAGATTTATAAACAAAAAAAGAATTTACTGTTCTAATCTATGAATTTGGATATGCTTTTGCTAACCTACAGAAACGATAATCAACAAGCAGATCGAAAATAGAAAAGTGATATTCATAATTTCAAGAAATTTTTTTGGGCACCAAGTAAAAATAAATAATAAGGTGATGATGCCTAATGCTCTCACTAATTTTCAATGTTGTTGATAGTCTTTCTAATGATAAGCAACCTGCTTCAGTTATGTTGTATATACTTCAAGACTCCCTAGCTAAGATCAACGAAAATTAAATTTGCGGATTCTTATAATTTTAAAAAGCTATCAGACTAATTAGAATTTTGCGCAAGACAGTCTATCCACAGAAGATAATGACTCCTGTAAAAAAAATATACATTTCGTAACAACTTTTCGTAGCCGACAAAAAGTCAATGCAACTCGTAATATAGCAATCCGATCCAAGTGTGTGACGGTTGCTTCATTTACAACTGGCACTACTAATCTGAGATCTGCAAAGATATCCGCTTCCTTACCACGTCGATCGCGAGCAGCAAACCGAGACGATTCACGACGTCGGTCGAGAGTTCTAAAAACTTAATATTTCCAGGTGCATATGATAAGTACGTAAGAAAATTCTCTTAATAAATTCCTAATTTCAATTTCACTCAAAAAATGCAACATCAGCATGGTCTCAAGTTAACTTGAAACGAAGACAGAAATTTAGTGACTGATATTACAGTGATGATATATTAGCATCGTAAACTATATAAATGCTTGCCAACTGCAAACAATGAACAGAACCTAACCTACATGACTTATTTTTTACGTGAATTATTTTTACATTCATTATCTAATCATTAAGGACATAATCTCCTGGCTTTCTACTTTAAGAAAAAAAAAACCTGGCCTAAAGAAAACAAGAATTCAAAGTGTCCTGGAATCTTATCAAAAAATTATTTTGAGAAATCACAATTATATGAAGATCTTTAAAACATATCTGACCAATAATATATAAGAGGCTACTACTTATCAAACCTTGCGCATTTGAAGCAAAAATTTTGTTTTAAAACAAATTTTAACTCATCTACTTACTGATTTAGAATTGAAACAAGTCCCTGTAATTTTTCAAAGTTAAAAGTCCCTACAATTTTTCAAAGTTTCTTACAGTAAAGTAACCAAGAATAAATCAAGAAAATCGGTGTCTACATCGTTCACGAGTCAATTTTTTGTTATCGATCAAAAGTCACCAAACCTCTGCGAAATGTTGCAATAAATAGGCAGAAACAGATAGAAATGTTTGTGGAATCATTATTTTAACTTTAGATTTGAAAAGCAAAACTGGAAGCGATCTAGAAAGATGTAAAGTAGGAAAAGGGCGGATGATAGAAAAGAAAAACGAGCAGAAGAGAAATCGAAAAGTAACCGACAAAACATTGATAGCGTTCGAAACAAAAATTACCACTTTCCTCTACATAGATAAAACTTGATGACTCATCCGACAGTTCATTAATATAAAATAAAGTTTGAAAAAGAAAAATTTATGGAACAACTATAATTAATATGCAAATACGAATGATTTATTAATTAGAATGATTCGATAGCTAACATTGTGCAAATATATTTCCGGAAAGAAACCCCTTTTCTCAAGGTTATATGAGGTAAGAAGACTATGACCCTATCATACATGACATTGTGACATCAATTATCGCGACAGTAATCATAAACATGCCGACAGTGTAAGATGCATTATCTTTTGATAATGTACTGTATAACTCGAAGTGCCATTAAGGTATTTTAACGTTGTAATGTGGCGTTTTACACGTCCGAAGCAACAAAAAGCAGCAGTTAATTTTTACCCAATAAAACAGGTGTGGTGAGAAGAGATTTATGGAAGCATCATTTTGGAAAAACTGAAGAGACCGAAAAAGGAAATTTCGTATTAAACCCATACTAATTATATTTCACTTTATTTATTTCTTTCTTTTTCACAGAAATATTATCCATCCAAAGATTGTATAATAAAGAATCATTTCTTAAAAGAAAATGAATAATCCTCAAATTGCTTACTGTTTTCGACTGAATTCCGTTAAAAACTCTGCATCATTTCCACTCATCATTTAGAAAATTTGTAGCGATAAATAATGTAAACAAACAAATGTCTCGTTGATTTTCGCCACGAATATCACTAAAGCGAAAAATAATATTGATAAGTATCAAATGGAATGGAAATACAACTTTTACATCTGAAAACAATATACTGTATGATAAATGAATGAAGCATTTTTCTAATTATCAAGCGTTACCGAAATTTGAAAATCTAACCATCCGCGAAAAAGAAAAAAAATCCATTTACCAATTTTGAAAATTTAATTCAAGACTACCTTTATATCATGAAATTCAAACATATGGACGAATTTATAAAATCGATAACTACTGACGACAAGTCATAAATTTTATTACTAATATACGTTTAATTGTACTGATGAAAGTTGACATTTGACATCAAATCTTTTTTGATAGAAGAAAAATTTTCAATACTGATTGATAGCACGATTGACTTGATATTGAAATGATTATTTTGTTATTATAAATATTCATTCTCTTCATCTCATTTTTTATTCGCTGTTTTTTTTTCTTTTTCGTATTCTATAGGATATGATGAAGTAAAATTATTCCAATTTAAATTATCGAATAAATTGAAAACAATCAGAACATTTCACAATGGAACACATATTTATGAGATATAACGCTGCTACGATCAACAAAATTTCGTTTATTCAAATGCATCGCCCGCGATTATTTTTCTATCTTCCGTACCCATAAAGGATATCATTATCAAATTGTTTCATTTAAGCCTATTATTATTTTCAATTTTTTCCACTAACACTTCACAAAAATAATAAACTTGTAACAGTCTAGCCTGAAACCAGTTTTAATTTTTACCATTTTTCTCTTCCACCATTTCTGCACTTTCCAACTCTCAAATATATCTCTTACTTCATTGCCTTTACCCATCATTTCGGGTACAAAAACACAAAACTTTCACTCATAAATTACAATTTTTGAAAAATGACATAATGATTTTCTAATTCAACAATAATTTATAGCATCTGATAGTATTGTTTATTTACTTAACAAATAAATGTTTTTTACTTTTAACATCGTTCAGATAAAGTTTTAACATTAACTGGCAATATTATCGATCAACTTAGTAATGCTAAATTTACTGTAATATTTAACTAGTAATATAACAATCGAAATCATCATCTCAACATATTTCTAATTTATTTAGCATCTCAGCTATTCAATTTGTTAAGTAATCAACTGATAAAACCCAAATCGCTTCGCAATACTAAGAAAAAATCAATTGAAAAAACCTATCCAAACTTTTGATTATTTCAAACTCGTATAAAATAATTACATCATATAAAATAAGGGATCGTTTAAAACAATTTCATCTTGCTGATAAGATACTTATCAGTGTGTCATTTGCCTTCTGAAAAAGCATTTTATTTCTTTCTATTGTTTGTTTTTCCTCTCACAATTTTATTTTGTTATTTATGTTCAGCAACATTTCAAATCATTATCAGTAAGTATTTCCCAACGAATCTATCGATAATTCAATTGATTATTCTTATGGTAAATAATAAACGCATTTTATGATCGATCGTTTTTTGTTTTTTTTTAGTGAAGTTAAATATGCATTTAACTGAAAGAGTGGATTAATTAATTAAACAATTTACCATCTTTTTACTAAAATATTTTGCACCAATTTTTAACAAATTTTTCTACGTCTTATAAATCACGGAAGAGGATTCGATTATATTTCGAACAATAACATTTACATCATTAAATAATCTAATTAATTAATTACTTTAGTGAGCCAATTACTCGAAAGGTTTTATAATTTAGTTGTATCTATGTGCCGTGAAAGTAAATAAAGCTTTGATTGTAATTGAAAAAAAATAAAGAATGGACTTTTTACTTTTCAGCCAACTTGTTTGTCATAATTCTTTATTACGAAATATGAAAAAATCTATTTCTTGGCTACCTTCTTTTTGGCACGTGCTCATTCCTCATTCTCCTATCATATATCATTCTTCTTATCATTCAATAGAAATTTGTGAGCATATCCCATTTGTTAAAAGCAATCACTTTATAAATATCTAAAAAACAAAAAGTAATCCCATCTTTATTATGAAATCGCATCTTTATTACGAAATCCTATCTTTATTACGAAATCC
>JARVGP010001168.1:0-20926 GCA_029876185.1 Mansonella ozzardi
TTTTTTGAGAAATTACAATCATTTATTCTTGATGCAAATTTCAAGTTATTATAAAGTCAAATTTCGAATTCAATAGCTAAAACTTTAAATTTTCATTATATTATCGCCTGATTGTTTAAAAATGGCAAATATCGACTGATTACGAATTGAGGTAGCGAAATATTTTAATTGGTTTTCTAAATAAGTGAATTAAATTTTGACTACATACAAGAATATGCATATTAATCAAATTAATAAATGACTAAAATACTTAAAAAAAAAGAAATTCATACACGAATATCGAGATTGACGGAGCCATGTAAATAACTGAAAAAATTCGTCCAGTAAATATCAAGAACAACTAAAGCTTCATCCATGACCGAAGCAGAGTAAAAAAAAATCCGGCCAATAAGTGTCAAGACTAACCGAAACCTTAAAAATGATTGACATATGTAAAAAAAAAAACTGTGTCAAAAGAATTGATAATTGAATTAATTATTTAATAAACGATTGAAATAGCACATACAAATTGATTATGTTTTTATTTACAATTAAATGTCTAATTTTTGGGAATTTAATTGGCTCATACTAGTAATTTTACAACTTTAAAAAAATAAAACGGTAAGAAAAATATAAGGTAAAGCAAAGTAGGCATAATTTTAGATCAATCATTTTAGATCAGTCATTCATTAAATCAATCAATTTAAGACTGATCAATCATTTCAGAAGAGTAATAAAATTTTTATACTCAATGCGAAGACGAGAATTTGGTATTTACAAATCATAAAAATGACACTAACAAAACTGTCTTCCGCGAAAATCGGCAAAGTTTGTATAATTTTCCATCATTTATCATTTGTCCCCATACGACTAATATTGTTTTGCAAAATTTGCTCCAAAAGCCTATTTTAGCAAAAATTTATACCAGCATTTTTTAAAAAACCCTGTTTTTCCGCGAAATTCTTTTGAGAAGTTTATTTTAATTTTTACACAAATGTCTTTTAAAAAGGCCTAATTTATTATAATTTCTCTTGGAAAGATCTTGCTTCGCTGTTTCAGTTATTTATTAATATTTATTATCAGTTACGATTTTCTTTATTTGAAAAATTTTTGAATTACTTTAGAAAAAATAATTCCAATTTTTATTAATTCTACTTTTTTTCTCAAAGTAAAATTTGTGTGGAAAAAAGGTTTAAAAAAATGACATTAGTAATGAATTGTTTGTCTTGAAGTTTTAAAGAATTTTTATAGAACTGATATTTTTTTTTAATTGAGAAACTTATTTTTATTAATTTCAGCTTGATGTGTGCACCAAATTATTTACCATATTCAGGTGGTGGAATTGTCTGCGGATTAACAATGTAAGCTATTTCAAAATTATCTTAGTATCAGAACAAGAATACTACTATTATTGTTTGTTTTAATGATAATGACAGTATCAGAAATAATAATTGTTGTATAATGATTAGTATTAATATCATTATTGCTGCTATTATTGTCATTATTATTATTACTGTCATTATCACTGACTAAAACTGTAATTTTAGTTAATATTTTTGTCGCCGCTATTTAATAGTGATTACAATAATTATAATAATAATTATTATTATTTTCTGCCATTATTTTGTTATCATTAACGCTTTTTAACTAAAAAAGTGACACGCAATTCTTAGCTGGGCTAATTGTTAATTTAAACAAGTAAAATAAAACTGTCATGCATCTTAAGAAATCTAGTGATGATTGTCAGTGAATTCTGCTTTATCCGGAATTTTTGCATTGTGGTTATTTATAGTTATTTCATGAAGACGGTTGCCATGAACATCTTGCATTTTTTTGCGGGAATTCCACTTCAAGATATTGAATAATTTTGTCAATCATTTATGTCAAAATTTATGCTCAAAACATTAATATCTTCTCAGATAAACATTAATATACAGTATTTTTATTCCTTTTTCCCAGAAATTTCAATTTAAAATGGCAATTTTTTAAATGAATTTTCACTGCAGAAGTTTACAAGAGTTTTAAATTTAATTTAATTTTCACTTTTTTTTGTTACAGATGTCCGGATGAATCAGTATTTCATTATTATTATTATTATTATTATTGCTGTTACGGGTTTTTAGGTGCATGCTGTTTCTATCTAAGAACATGGGTGATGTAAGCTTTTTTTGCATATTTTTGAAATATTTTAATTCAGAGCCTCGAAAATAATTTAAATGACACAGCTTTTTTCCTTTTTTGCCAAATTGAAATTATCTAAAGCATACACCTGCTTCTTAAGGTATTTCTAGATAACAATCGCGTATTAGAACTCTGCCTAACACGTGGCATATCCTGAACGTCGTTCTTCCTAATTGCCCAAAAAATATTGCAATTCAACATTGATAGCCGTTCTCAGCGAAGTTCGTCTTCACAGAAAAGACAGTCTTAAAAAATCTGCTGTCGGTTACACACTGTATTGGTAGGCAAGCCAAAACTGAGAGACATCTTTCAGGAGTCGGCTTTATGATCAAAAACTCCATCGCATCTAAACTTAACAATTTGCCAACAGGATATTAAGATCGCATTATTTCGTTACGATTTCCACTTTAGAGTAAGCAGCATCTTCAGTTTATACGCCTCAGTTAAAGACAAGTTTTATACTGATAACGTCGCCTTACTCAAAACTTTCCAACGGGCGATAAAATCATAATCCCCGGCGACTTCAACGGTTGAGTAAGCCGTAATTTTGTTGCGGGAAAGTTATTGGGCAAACATAGCATCGGGAACTACAATGATAACTGCAGTCTTCTGCTAGAATCTTGTGCAGAACAACAGATTATATCTTTCAGCAGAAAGATAGCTTGAAGACAACCTGATGCATCCTCGTTCCAAGCATTGATATCTCATCGATTACACTCCCGTACATCAAAAATACATTCACAATGTTGATCATTGCACACGTTAGTGCTGAATGTCAAATGACCATGCCTTGTGGTTGCAAAACTTATTTTTCACATGAAGTTCAAACCCAAATGGGACGGTCTTTCACGGACAAGAATCGAAGTTAAAAATCTTCATACAACTGCAGGTAAAAGATCATTTCAAGCAAATCTTCGAAATAAAACTTGAAAATCATATCGATGAACTCTTCCCCCGAAACACTCTGGGAATATATTAAAAACAGTATCTTGCAGTCATGTGAAGAATCTCTTGGGTTTTCTATAAGAAAAATAGACACCGATTTGATGAAAACAAAAAGAGATCCAGAATCTATTAGCACAGAAGCGAACTGCTCATCATGCATACCTTGCGCAGCTATCCTGTCATATTAGAAAGGCAGCAAATTTGAACGAAACATCCAAAATACATCGTGGCTAACTCTGGCAGAAAAAATTCAATTATAACTGATTTGAGTAACTACAGAGGATTCTATGGAATTCTGAAAACAGTGTTTGTATCGCACACCAAACTCGAAGTTCTCTATTTAGTGCAAATGATCGCTTCCTTTTCACGATAAAACTTTCATCCTAAATTGTTGATCGTACTTCCAAATTCTCTCAGCACCAGTCGTGTAATTAAAAACTCAGCAATTCAACAAATCGCTAAGCAAACGATAAAAGCAGACTTAATGTAGTTCCTATACTACAAGAGACTCTTAAGGCTATAAAGCCGATAAAAATTGACTAAGGCACCTGGATTCGATAGGATTCCATCTGAAGTCCAGAAATACGAAGGCCATATACTCTATGCCAAGTCTCAGGAGTTAAGAAAAACATTGTTAAGAAAAATGTAAATTATCATCAGATTTCTACGATCCAATCATCACCCCGAGACAAATCCGGCTGCTGAAACCATCGAGGTATAACTCTGCTTCCATCGCTGGAAAAATCTTCGACACCATTGCTAAAGACCTTTTACTTGAAAGTCATTGTGGCTTTAAAGCTATAGGAGTACATCCGATATTATATTTGTTTAAAAAATGGTATCTACAATCACTACTGTACGCACAACAACTTATTTAACCTAAAACGGCTAAGGGCGTCTACCAAGACTTCAAATCACCTTTCCTTGTTGCTTACACCGAAACGGACTACCACAGATGGTCTACTTTAATATCCACTCGGGAGTGGATATTAAAGTAGTTTACAATACTGCTGTTTCCTCTGAAATTACCTGTAGAATCAATGCCGAGGAGATATCGCAGAAAAACCAGTGCACTACCTGCATCACTTAAGAAGACTTTCCGCTGCATCATATGCAACCATACTTGCTATCCCGTATTGTTTTTGTAGTCACAAGCGAGTCTGTATCAAATGTGGATGAAATCTGGCAAATCCTTGTTCGCGAAACCAAGCCATGATTGGTTTATTGATTGATTTATTAATTAAAAATGTTAATTAAGTCGTAATTTATAAGCTTAATGTTTAAATATGCAAATGATTCTAATTATTTGATAAGATTTGTATGATAATTTGTAATTTTCCAGAATTTTATTAATGGCAATCAGTCTTTCATTGATTCTTTGNACTAAAACCCAAATAAAATAAAACCAACCCAAACCAAAAATAAAAATTAATTAAAAAAAAAAAAAATTTACCCCAAAAAAAAAAAAAAAAAAAAAAAAAATACAGCAGTAATTTCGCCCAATGATGTTTATACTTTTTCGTGAATCATATCATGTCCAGTCTAGAGGAAATTAGCAAAGATTTTTAATCAGCTACGGGTACTGAAATGTTAATAACCCAAATATCCTTCCAAAAATTCCGCCAAATACACTCTACGTTAACATTTATGTTTTCACTCAATTTAAAGCTGGATCAATTCTAACTACAACACTGGCGGGCGATCTTTATAGTGGATAAAGTGAGACTTCAAATAAAATTCGTAGTATCAAAATTTTATTCTGAAGTCTGTGCATCCGAATGCACTTCAGAAATCCATATAAGGTCAAATTTGTCAAAATGATGCAAATTTCAAAAATTCCAAAATTACAAAACCAAAGTTCGTCAAAGGTATATCACGCGTATAATAAAACAAGTAACAAATGAAAGGTATACACCATCATATCCACGATAGCATGCGATGAATATAAATATAACGAAAAAGCTCACGCCGAGCATTTAAATAGACAAAATAAATTTACAATCCTATATATAGTCTGCAATACAATATTTTCATTCTGCAATAAATACAATATTTTCTGCAATACAACATATTCAATCTGTAATACAATGTATTCAACCTGCAATACAATATTTTCAATACAATGTTTGAAATAAAACATTTAAAACACAACGTTTGCTTAACCTTTTTTTTCTCTTTGCTTCCTAAACTATCAAGATAAATGAGGTTCCTTATTCTCTCGCTTAGATCCATCCCACATTTTGCACACAAATATGTTGGAAAATCCATAATTAAAATTCTCACACTGCATAAAAATGCATTCGTCAAGACTACCAAATCGAAGCTGAGTTGAAAAGGAAATATTATCACTCAGCTTGCGGAAAATTTATGAAATGAACGAAGTTCATTCACGATGTTAAATGCATCAGAAACATACAATCTGAATACTATTTGAAGCTTAAATTTAATACTAGTTAATACTTCACTCAGACGCCATTTCCTGAGCTCTCTAACAAATTTCTATAGATATTCTACTTGATTTCGAAATTTTCCAAGCATTCCTTAGAACACAGTGATATCCCACTATCTGGTCTATACAGGACATTAACAGTCCTAGCAATCCACCCAGCACTTTTCAAGTTCCAAAGAAATAAGCCCAAACTGAAATTTGCTCTAACTTCCAATTTCATACTCAGTGTAGAACTCGATATTTTTAATAAGACACACTTTATATTCGCTATTTCTATCCAAACCCTTGTTTTTCGGACACATGTCGAATTTCAGATCCTTGACACAACCTACCTTATCTGAAAATTTCGTTTATTTACTACAGAAGAAGTTTCAAAAATATCCAGAAATAATCCCGAAAAAAGAAGGAAAACTGTCAAAAACCCAAGCGAAGTCAAACAATGAACTAAAAGTAGAACAGTTAACGAAATAAGGACCAGATATAAACAAGGGCGAGAGAAGAATATTACTTTAAGCGCGATTCATTTTTTGAGACTTTATTTTTTTGGCCCTCGCTTTTGCCCTACTCATTTCTGTGGAAATGGAAAGTTTCAAACAGCATTGGTACGTGCATCACAACTCACTGAAAAAGGAACAAGACTTGGCATTTCAAATATACTATCGTACGTGGCTGACACCGTTGGTAACCTACGCAGCATGTACCATTCATTACTAATAAGACTTACCTATAACGACCACTGAAAAAAAAAAATCACAGCATAGTTTGTCCTTGTTAAAATAAATTTCAATAATGAAAAAAATTAAAGAAAATAGACAGAGCTAGGAACAGCTGTGGTTTGAGCGTACAATAGAAATGAAAGTAATAAAGATGAGCACTTGGGGCTCTTTCTCAAACCGGTGATTTTTTGCTGAAAATCCTAATTAAATCCTAACGCTTACGTTTCCATTTGCTTAAAGCAGCATATTTTTTGCCGTAATACGCCTGGGCTACGTCATTCCTGCGTTGTAAAATACACCGACATTCTTCTCTCTCCTGTTCATTCATTGGTTGCCGTCTTGGAAATTCCGAATAATATTTGTCATATACTTGGAACATCTGCAGAACTGGTTATCTATGTCAAGTATTCGGGGAATTTCAAAAAATACTATAAAAGAGAACTATAAGCAAAGAATCACATCACAGTAACTGATAATCTGAGCTACAACGATAAAAATCATTCGAAAGAATTGCAAAATTAAAAAGGTGCTTAGCAGATGGAAAAGCTAACTTCCTGATCTGCTTTGTCAAGTGCTTGCTCTAACTTCATTCGCAAATACTCCGCGAGCAAACGATCCCAAATTTTAGCAATCACACTACGCCACGGTATCTGTTTTTCAGTTAGCTCCGTTTGCAATTTCTTCATGATTGCAGATACTTCATCCTGTATTAGGAAATATTATGATCGCAATCAAAAAATGAACCAGAATAATAAGTAGAGTAAAATTTAATAAGACGGATTTTGGTCAGCGGATATCTTCCCTCACTAAATGAAAGATAACAGCTAACCTCACTATCATATTTTTTATCGTATGCACATCTCCTAACTAACTCTTCCACACTTTCCGATCCGATGACTTCATGGATTATTTTGTTGCGTGTATTCGCATCAGGTTCTTTATCTGAAAGTTCAAGATTTTATTCAATAAATTCACCACATTTGCCAAAGAAATACTGTTTGAAACTCTAAAAACATGGAAGCAATTTATTTACCAAATCTACTGAGGTAATCGGCTAAAGCATAATTTATCATTTCTAATGTATTTTCATAACTGGCCGTCCCATTTTCTTCACGTGTCACGCCATTCGGATAGCCGACTCGGATTGCGTCCTCTTTTTCAACCTGTTCATTTTTTACTATACCATTGTCACCCTCAAACTGAACCAATGAAGCCGAATCTTTCCCTAAAAATGTGAAACTTTTAATAATAAATGGAAAGCATTCGAAATCAGTTTCAACCGATGAGTATTAATACTAATTTTCCTTTTAAAGAGATAAACTAAGGTTGCGTTACAATAAATGTTCAAAAACATTGGCAGAAATCTTACTAGAACAAATTTTTTTATCCAATTTCGAAAGCACGCCATTGTAATGATTATCTATGCTACCAATTTTTCCACCGACATACGCACTGATGAGATCATCGAGCAATGAGATAATTTTTTCTGAAGATTGCGACGGCGATCTTTTTTCATATCTAAAAGGAAAACATCAGCAAGCACGAATGAAATCAAAGATTTCCTTTTCAAGCAAATCTGTTTATATTAACTACCTTGCTATTTTATTCGGCGGTGGCGACGAATCGTTTTTAAGCAGCTTCAGAATGACGGATGAAGAGATATTTTTACTATATATGAAAGACCTAGAAGTAAGGAAGAGTTATGGTGTAAAACTACTTAAATCCAATATAAGGGCCAACTTAAAAAAAAAAAAAAAAAAAACAATCGAATTCTTTAAAACTCAAAACCAAACGTGATAAAGGAATTAATGTCTTAGAGTCTAAAAAGCTATCATTACTTGTTCCGATGAAATGATGTAGGAGGAACCCATTTCGAAAAGGAAGGCATAGAACTGGTTTTACGACCCTGCAGTACGGCTTCACAACGATTACTTTTCTTCGGTATCACTGCAATATAATACACTGAAATCACATTTGCTTACACAGTTTCGAAATAACCGATAAGAGGTTCAACACAGTTTATCCGATCCACCAATTTTTATCATCCATGTTACTAGTAATCCATTTCCCCACTTCCGCATTCAATCATCCCCTCTTTCTAGCAAGCTAAAAAAGATCGTCATATTTAACAAGTGAAAATTCCCGGAGATTTCAGCAGAGAATTTATGTCCTGAATCCAAAAACATATTCATGACCACGCTTTCCTAAACAAAGTACGGTTACCTTAATACCTTCTGTATTCTAAATTACAACTATCAAGAAAGCTACTGTGCATTAAGCACTATTTTCATACTTATCTAGAAATAAAGATATATGTGGACAAAATTACCTGAACATAACTGAGACGGCGACTTTGAAATGTTACGATTACTAAAAAGCTGAATAATGCTTGACCACCATTGATGCAAATATTCTTCATCTACGAGGTCAAGATATTCGCGAGCGAAAACCCAGAATTTTTGGGACAAATTAACCGGTGGCCAAACATCCAAACCTTCATCTAGCCAATTTATTTCATCCTCTATGCATGGGTCTTCCACTACCCTGAACCGAAAAAAACTTAACAATAGCTACTATGATCAATAGCGGATATCTTTAAAAAAATGAGTTCTTGAAAATCCAAAAGTCCGTACTAAGTAAATCTCCAAAAACTAACTTACAGTTCTCCCTCCATTTGTTTACTGCAGCTAGGCAGAGGCTCCGAAGTTTTCAGCTCATATACAGGCATCAGCCTACTGGAGATATCCTCGGAAGGATAATCGCCAGTAGTGAGGAAGGTTATCTCTCCGTAAATTTTCTTTTGATGATCCGTCGTATGTATCAGTATTTGCTCTAGCTCTATTTGTAATTCATCCTTAAATTGTTTATAGTTGTAACGAAGAACATGAGAATTTTTAGTCCTTTTACTAGTGTACCATTGCTATATGCGGCTAGGCATTAAAAGCGAAATTTTACGTCCAATCCGTGCTATTAGTAACAGTAGAATCTAAACTTTGTAAAGTTAAGAAAGGACCAAGTCAGAAAAGACAACAGCAACATTCTGGCAGTCTTCATCATTTGTAATGGCCAACAGTTTAGGACATTCATTTAAATAATCGAACTCGGCAAAATCAGGTGTTGGCGTCACCAAATCATTAAGAGATCCACGCCTCGTATGTAAAGGAGATAATGCACCTGTAAAGAAAAAAATATGAAATAAATCGCAACATGTTGTAAAAATGCATACAGTTTTACTAAAAAATTTCAAACTAAAACAATATTTTTAATACGATCATTAAATAATGAGTTAAGCTAATGTAATGCGAATTCCATGAAATAAGTTCGCTGCAGTTAATCATAATGATCCTCCATGTATCTGATTAATACAATAAGCAGCTGTCAATATATATTTACTAAAAAAACTTTAAGAAAACAAAAAAAAAAAAACCTAATATCAAAGAACGAATTTAAATTATTGAAAATGAAGCGATATATTACCTTCAAAGCCTTTCTACCGAATGGATAAAAATAGCATCCAAGAGTGGTGAAAATGAAGAATATGAAATAGCTTACCGTTCATAAGTTGCTTGGGTTTGTCATCCGGAATTCGGGAAAGCTTGTGTGGCAGTGAAGAATTAGGCGAATTTGAACTCTCTATTTTCCTATATTTCATGATCTCTCTAACCGTCCTAAAGTGCCCATTGGATCAAAAGGTGACGTGTACATGTATGACACCTGAATACGTAATTCATCATTATTTCAATAATAATAATTAAATCATACTACCAGTGGTAGTATCAACGAAATCATCGCCACCAATAAGACTAAACTCCAAGTTCAGTGTTGTGTACGAAAAATCTGGCCAATAGCCAATTCTTGTTAAGATCGTTATATGTGCTGGAATGCAATATCTAAAATTTCAAAGTGTGGAAATTGTTGGAATTGATTCAAAGAGTATAGTACTTCACTGTTGATGGAAGAAGTAAACATCAGAACATACCAATTAGTACTCCTTTTCGAGTTTTAATAGAATTAATGAACGGAACTTAACATCATATATAGACCGATCCATACACATAATCATTGCAGTTCATCATTTCTGGACTAAATAATCTATTCAAGTAATTGCTATTCACGGAAAAAGAATTATCACTGAAAGGAATTATTCTGAAAATTGTAGTAACTTTATGTGAACGAAATTCTTTGCTTACCTTTTTAATCACGCCTACTTATTCGTAAGTATGATAAAAGTTACGTGGTATGGCATTTTTGCAGATTATAGTGCAACTAGTGTGCTTATCATTTTCAATATTTATCTATCTAATAAAGTTAAACAGTCAAACTATCTTCTATAAATTAGGCTATTCACACAAGTGTAAACAATATGATGATAATTCACGGAGCTTCTGGACATGGGAATATTACGTGGTGATTTCGATGAAATATGTTACAACTGCAATATGTACTAGTTGTTTTTATTTTATTCAATTAGCTATGGTATTATGCTTGCATTGATGAAAAAGTTTAATTTTGAGTGGAAAAATCTGACATTAACTGACTTTTTGACGGAGATTTTTGACATACAAGCATGAATCACATAACATTGGCTTCATATTCCTGAGAAACAGTGGTGAGAAGAATATGTTCTGAAGTGATTTTAGATTTTAGTATTGAAAGATTGAGCATGTGATTGACTTTCAATCATTATCACTTGTGCTAATCTTTATCCAGAAATTCATTTTTGAAATGGACACTCCACAATTTTTCAATGCATACCAGTATGCCCCCAACCAGTTCTTCCTAGCTATATTCGCAACAATCTTATAGCATCTTTTCCTGATATTAGTTAGGAAGGATGTCTTGAAAAAAGGCAATGTTTCGAATTTCTTGCTCTCCAAACAGTGCCAAATGCCGCGATGGAACAATTTCGCTTAATATTTAACTAACCATTATAATGGTAGCTTAAGATGTTGGTGTAAATATTCGTTCAATTTGACAAAAAATTTTCAATTTGCCAAAGTCAAATCAAAAAAAAAATTTTATGTTTACCTGCAATTCTTTTTTTTAACCTTTTATTTATAGTTGGAATAAATATTAACTTGAGCTGCATGAAACACGAAAGACTTCAAACTTTAAACTTTAGTGCAATTACCGTTTTTTTTTTTTTGGCTTCTGGACCTGTAGCGTAATGTCTCAAATTCGAGTGCTAGATGGTCTGTCATACAATTTCGATATATCAAATATATCTTGTTTGTAAAGTTAATTTTTGGTGACTTCGTAAATTAAACTTTAATTAGTTTTAAGCTTCTCTGAAGCTTACGCTCTGAATTCTCAAAAAGTCACAGGTATAAATCGCTTTAAAATTTATTTGTATTAAAAAATGGTCCCTACTAGAAAAAAAAAAAAAATCTGAAGAGAGCATTAAGCCAGACTGAAACTGTGGAACACGACCAGACAGCAGTGGTAGTATCGGCCGTGCTTCCTTTGCCTATCCACTGACGTACACAATTATTGCGATACTGATATCTTGCTACCGCGAGAGGACGCGATAAAGACAAACGAAGCGGTGATGTGGCACGACCGGCATCAATTGTTCGGGCGTTGTTTGTGTCTATTTGGTCGGTCAGTCTGTATACTATTTGTACATATTCATAAATGTCATCGTTTAAATAAATAAGTGTCAAAACAGGATTTTTTATGCTCAAAGAAGCAATGTAAATTGTAGGTAGAGTTATAAGTGAGGTCACGTACGCAGAGGATAAATTATGGGTCACGTAAGCATACATCTAATTAGTTTGTTTTTCAATTGAGCTTTTTGATATGAAATGATAATTCTTTCACGTTGTTCAGTTGTGTAAATTTTAGAGAATTTCAAAGCTATTCATTTCTAGTGAGAAGTGAGAAAATATCTCATCAGAAGGTAATATATAAAAATGACATAGTTTTAGTTCCGAAAGAGAGAAGCTAATTTAATTGTAGTAATAAGCTGTCTGCTTTGTCTGGCCCTATATTAAAGCTTTTTGAGAAGAGAATTTCCAGGATGCATGCTTTCTTACATGTATCTGTATGTAAGTCTATTTATAATGGAATTGAAGACTAACTGTAAAATAAGTATGCATACTAGCTATTTTCATTATTCGTCATCCTTTTTTTGGTTTCAAAAGTTTCGTGCTGGTATTTGAAATTTGAATATTAATAGCGAGCGCCAACATAGCTCATCGGACCTTTGTACTGTGCAACACGGACAAATCCTTTGAGAATTCTCATAATCTTCCTACTAGTTATTGAAATGTATCTGAGTAATTTTTGATGATAGGCGTAAGTGAATTTTTCCACAGAATTATTTAAGGAAAGGTGAAACTTGCATTTCGGTTTAAAGAAAAAGTTTGGACTATTTTGTTTTTTAATTAGAAATTATTATTATTAAAATTTATTATTAAATTTCATTATCATGAAATTAAACGTAGCGTTAACTTTAGTCGACTAGTCTGAATGTCGCATGAATATTTAGTAACATATACTAAAATAATTTCTTAAACAACTAGAAGAGTTTAGTATGAAATATGATTTCTTTTCTTGAAAAGTGAAAGTATTAATTAAAATGTGAATTACTCTGAGGAGTTCAGTTCATCGTCTTAATTTAAAAGTCTCCTATAGATGAAATGTTATAGGTGTCAAAATTATGTCGTATTAGACATGATTTAATCCTTATCACAGAAAGCTAAATATATCTAATAGGAAAAATAGAGTGGTTTAAAAAGTTAGCTTAATGATTACATTGAACTTTATGCTGATGATTGCTGAAGGGCCTAAAGTAAAGATTCTGTTTTTGAAAGTTTTCTAATGTTCCTTTTTCCAGTTAGTTCTGTTTCATTTTTTTACAATATTCTGGCAAAGTTTTGCAATTCATTTTTGCTAATACTTATGAATTTAAATTTGAGAAGGTATCTGCTTGTGTACAGATCTTATCTAAAACTGTAAAATATCCGTTTTATACCAGTTTCCACTGATTCGAGGTTGAAAAATGCATGATGCTAAGGAGGTTCATCTATTGGTTGAAAACCTGGAAACTGTGAAGATCTTCCAGAGTTTCCCATTCTTCAGTAATTATTATTTGGATTACATAGATCTCTTGTAAAGAAATTCATTGGTTTTTTGCCTCTTTTTTCTCCCACACCGAGAATTTCCAGTTAATCACGGTCAGATTCATTTTCTCCGATTGCTGTCGAGTGGGTTTTGGTGTTCAGTTGACGTGGACCGCCACCGTCAATATACATTGTTGTGAAGGGGTATATGTTGCTCTGGGATCGATCGATATATGGACGCTCTCGCATGCGGCAACTGCTTGAATTCGCACGCGGCAGCTGTAACCCACCCGAACGGATTGCGAATTTCGACCGGGACCCTCATAAACGATTTTCGTTCTTCGGTTTTGTCGTTGTTTAAACCACGTTTTTGTAAACGTTCACGCTGCACTGTGTTAACTGTATATTTGGCTATGCTGATGAAATAATTCGGATCTATCCGAGATAACTTAGACTTTTCTTACAGTAGTTAGTTGATAATGGGACATCCGTTGCAGATCGCCATCCTGCCTTGCCTTGAAGTCTGTTTTACAGCATTGTCTTATTTTGGGAGAGTTATCTTACAAGACTAACTGAAGCACTTCTCCAAGCTTTAGATTTAATTATTCACGTAGAAATTGAACTGAGAAGCACAGCTGTATTGTACATATAGCTTTTCCGCACTATACAGGATCGGTGACCTTGACCTTTAGTTTTCAGGTGTGTGTGGGATGTCCTTCGTTCATCCCATTACCATAATAGGACAACCACTTCTGTAATACTGCTGGGCTATGATGCTAACACTAGATTTGAGAAGGTCACTTTTTGGAGATGAATTCAACGTTGATGATACTGTAAGCATTAAATGCGGTATTCACTTTCGATGTTGGTTATGTCTGAGTCCCTTATGAAGTTCGGCAAAAATTTCTGAATTTAAAAGGCTCATTTACATTTGTTGTTCGTGTGATATTCTTTTTTTCCATTATTGCGTGTCGCGAAATTTTTTTTGAGATCCTGATTGGTTTATTTCCAATATAGGATGTTTATTTTTAGTTGGTATTTCAACCGTCCTATTTTGCGGTGAATGTTACAAAATGATTACTTTGGACGATGAGTCGACGGTCAACAATTGTAAGGTAACTGAGAACGAAATGCATGCATCAGTTGGTGTTGGGGTGGATTCTGCTTTACAGGTGGTTTTTTGATTTTCGAACATTTCACATTTACGTTCACATTTATAGCTAGGACTAATTCCGAGTCTTTGCTGGTGAGTCATCAAATACAATAGACTTATCACTTATATATGGACTTATCAACTGTATCTAGAGTGTAGCAGATACCATTATCACTTGGCTTATTGTGTATGACATTCTACTATTAACATTTAATTTGCTTCTTATACTCATTTAGATTAGAAAATGAAACTTCATTCACTTATGTTTTGCAGACGTCGCTGAAGAAGGCCCAAAATAATTCGATCTCAGATAATATCTCAAAGAATTGTGTGGATAAGTCAAAAGAAATGATTAGAAACGGTGCCTGGATTAGTGAAAGTACTGCAAATGAAGAACAGCATCGAGATGATAGGAATAATGATGATTGCACCAGGCCGACTTTTTCCGGTGAAAATGGTTATTTGGGTGCCATCGACAAAAAGGGTGCGTTTTAAGAATCGTTCTCAAGTGTAACATTTCCGCTTTTATTGTTAATTATGCTGCCTAGTACATTAAAGTCATTTTCTTAAGTTAATCATATGTATTATATTCAAAACAGATTACACTGTGGTAGATTTTAAAATGAATTGATTGATTTATTCCTGGTAACACTTCACAGATTCTAATGGTTTGGATGCGGTGGAAGATGATATTGTGATTGAAAACGAACTTTGCGGAAATAAAGGAAAGAGTAAAGCACCGATATTCACTGAAAATCGTACTAATAAATCGGCAGCTGTCGAATGCATAGGTAAACAGTGTTGCAATTTTAACAATATTGTTATCTTAAGTGGTTAGTAGTTATAAAAGTGCTGTTCTTGCTGAAATCTATGGACGTTGCCTTTCTCATTTACACTTGTCGCGACTCGAGTCTCGAATTGTTTCAACTTCATGTTTTTATCCACCTATTTTTTCCTCTCAATGTTGGCTCCCTTTTTATATGGTAAAACAACAGTGTTTTAATAATTGGGCGCTTGCCAAAAGTTGTTGATTCGAATGTTTGCTTTGCATTTCCACAGCTTTCGTAAGGTTTGCTTGAACGATATTTTTTGCAAACATTAGGCTTTTTGCAAACTGGACTGCTTTTACCACAGTTAAATCTTGTTTGTATGCAAATAACTTGGTTTTGCAGATTTAGATGATGATCATGACGAACTTAACTCTGATGGTGAGCCACCAGCAAAAAAGAAAAAAGCGAAATCACCAGTGCCAGATGATCCAGACACTCAGGTTTAGCTTTATGTTTTTCGGAACTGCAAAAAATATCTTTGGTAAACAAGAAATAAGTTTGTGTGTATAGGATTTTTAGACGAAGTGCATTTTAGGTAGGGGAAAAAAAACCAGAATTGACGAGCGGTGAAGCTTTATTGAACAAGTTAGAAGCCTATGTCAAAGATGCCATTGATAAGAATGCGAATGTTGAAAGGTGAGCAAATTCTGTGAGGATGTAAGAATTTAATTTATTTAGTTGCTTCATGCGTTACGTTGCTGGGTTATTCCTCTGAAAAGTATTATTAAACTTATCAGTGAAAATTGATCGACATGGCGCGAAAGATCTTTAATGCAGTGATTTATTTGGTTTGGAAATAGCTATACAGTAGTAGTCAGAGACCATGAGTTCATGATTTAGTGTCTTCTTTAGAATCTTATTCTTGCTACATTTTCTATTCAGGAAAGTGCTGGATGCGTTATTAGGAGCCATTAATATTCAAGTGCAACGTGAACCTCTGTCAGTTCGGAAACTTATACTGGACAAGCAATTGGTTTTGCCGAACACTATTAGTTTCCCACCGTCGCAGGTATTTTTCAGCACTTATTAGAACTATGTATTTTGTAAAAAACTTAGCTCGATCTTTAACGGTTTGCTGTGAAATGATTTTTAATTGCTTATAGCTCTTCAATTTTATCAGTTTTCGGTGCGCAGATTTGATGAATTCTTGACAGGTTGTGGATTTGCTGATTGAACATGATCCTGATGCACCTTTGTCAAAAGTAATTGGGCGAATGTTCGGCGACGAAAGACCAAAGCTTTCCGAAGCCGAAAAACGCGAACGACATTTGCTGAAACTGGGGCATCCTGCTCCTCATATGACTAAGTTGTTAATGGACATCGGACAAGATCTTGTTCAGGAATCTACATATTCGGACATCGTCCATGCAAAAAACTTGCCTGAAACCCCGAAAAATATGGAAACATACAAACAGGTTTTTCAAATTTTCGTTTAATTTTAATGAAAAATAGGCATTTAAAATCATGACTGCAATTTTTTCTAGGTAGATGTCCATACTTTGGAGCATTTCTTCTATTTAGTGTTCTAACTTGAAAATGTGTTTGAGGTTGCACAGCAGCTTAAACCAGTGTGGGAAGCTTTGCGAAAGAAAAATGAACCGTATAAACTGAAACAATATAATTGTCAGTTGTGCAACTTCCGAACTGAATCACGAATCATTCTTTCGGTGCATCGGCAGACACCACACTTTGATGGAAGGAAATATCAATGCGCACTATGTCCTGAATTCTTCACCAATGAAAATATGATTTCACAACACTATCTGTATGTTTTTTGTCCCATCTTGGACACTAGTGATTTCTGTCGTTGTTTTCTAGATTATTTGATCATGGAATTGAATTCTAATCTTATGAAGTTCAGAAGGGAGCACGAACTGGTAGCTGGAAAAGAAGAAGCTATTCCTCGAAATCCTTGTCCGTGTTGTAACGAGGACTTCATGTATAAAGGACAACGCGATCAACATCTGAAAATGTGTCGAAGAGACTTGAATAGAGTTCGGTGAGTGCAATTTATGTTTATCTTAAGAATGTCTTGAGTTTTTGCGGCAAGATGTGGAAAAAGACCGTGGTTTTTATCTTATTTGTACGAATCAGCCATCAGGATTGATAGTCTACTCATTGGTTCCCATGGATTTCTCGTCTCATCTACAGCTTGTATTCCAGCCTAATAATGGCACCGAAGCATCCCCAAGACGTCAGTGCCATCAACCACTGGTTATGGGATAAGCCTCCTGTTGATCCAACAATACTGCAGCAACAACAAGTGGCACAGAGGCAACAAGTAGAGGTTTGTTTTAACTTCTTTATTCGTGTGGATGAATGATGGTAAGCTCCGTTTTTTCGGGACAAAGCTACCTTTCTTTGTCTTCATATGTCTTTGAAAGTTATCAGCAGTTTATGTTTTCATTAACCATTCCTTTTATCTCCTATTTCTTGAATTCATTCCAGAAACTGCAACGTGTTCAGCTGGCGCAGCAGCAGCAACAGTTGCAGCAACGACGTAGTCAGACAGCCGTTACTAATTCGGCACTTTTGGCAGCACAGCAACAGCAAGCTGCACTTCTCTTACAACAGGTTCTGTTTAAGAATTGAAATTTATTTTTGTTTTACATAATTCATGTGTAAATCTGTATGGGTATTAATGATGAAGAATGTCCATGTCTTCAGTTTTGGGAATATATTTTGTAAAGTGGAACCAAAGATAGTGCTCTTCCAATGTTCCTATTTGGTAGTGCAATATAATTTAAAAGGATTTATAGCAGAGGATAAGGGCGGCGCAGGCGGTAGCTCATCATCAGCAGCAGGCGAAGATGTCTTCGTTAATGGGAAATCCAAGTCTCTTGGCAGGTAAGGCAATAAAATATGTACCTTTTGGTCAATGATAAAAATCTAAATTTGTGTGAGACTTTTAATTGTGCATTTTTCGACTATTACTTGAAACAGGTCATTTCTGTATTTTTAGTTTTGAATAAATTCTCGAAACCCTTTCTACTTCCACACATTAACTGTGATACTTTTCAGCAATGCAGCAGCAGTTGCAGCGTGCTGCTGTTAGTGGAATGCGTACACCGGGATTATCCTTATTCGCCCAGCGTGGATTAGCTGCCGGAATTCGTGGACCATCTGTGAGCCAACACGCGGCTGCTTCACTTGCTGGACGTATTAGGGCACCACCGCAAGTATTTTTTTTATGCTTTCGGAAGTAATAGATAATTTCGCATATATCTTTGTCATGCAGACGTTATAATATTGATAATATTTGATTTCCTGGGCTTCATATAAGGAAAGTCGTGTTAGTATATTAATGTGATAGGCTGCCATGAAGCCATTCTGAAATGAAATCGATGAGTAAATTATGTTAGATCTTTTCTTCCTTAAAGAAACTTTGAATAATGCTGGATTGTAAGTACTCAGTTGTGGTAGTGTGCTACTCTCGTTTCTTATCAAAATTATATATCTTTACGCGTTTTCTTTCACTTTTTTAGGCGAATGGAGTTTAAAGTCAATATTTAAGATAAGGTATCATGAATCGTGGGCAGAATTAGTGGTTTTCTTGATTGCAGGTGCCAGCATCTCGTACACAATTAGGTGGAGTTATATGTTCTGGACATAACAACAATGTTTGTGAAATCTGTGACCAGAACGTCCAGGATAGGGATCGATATCTGACACATTTGCAACTATTTCACAAACAGATGCGCGGGAAAACATCAGCTGATATGCAGCAGGCAAACAAGAATTTCTTGATATTGTGTTTTTATTTTTTGTAGACGGTTTATTCATTTTTCTCGCAGAGATGCATCAATAATTCTTCAAATTTTTGATTTTTCTTGTCGAGTATATGTTTTCTTAAAATATGAGAAATCGTCTGTTGCAGGGTGCACCGTTGGCATGTAGTCGTTGTCGTGATAGATTCTGGACTTATGAAGGACTGGAACGACATCTTGTCATGGCGCATGGCCTCGTTACTTCTGATCTCTTAACAAAAGCACAGAAAAAGGAGGATGGTGGGCGCTGCAAGCATTGCGGCAAAGTAATACTTGTTTCCCAGCATTCACTTTTTATTTTGTAATTTTAAATTGCTAACTATTTTATTAAGCATCATTGCTAGCTTCTTTAATCAGAAGTTGTTTTCCAACATATCTAATTTTATTTGGAGCACCAAACTTTTTCTAGCAATATGCATTCAACATGTTGCAACATTTGGTGACGGATCATCAGGTAAAATTATGTTCTGCTGAAATTATGTACAGCTGCGATGTTTGTGCCTTCAAATGCAGTAGCTACAGTAAACTCGAAGTACACCTGAACACCGTACATCCTAAAAATCCTGCGCAAAGTTCTGTTTTGAATAGTGCGGTCAGCTCAGCATCGGGTAATTCTGATTTGTTTGCATTCTAGTTCATCTAACTTAAATATTTGAATATCGCTTTGCTTAGTGGCCCTACGTAGCTATGTTCATGCTTTATTTTATAGGATTTATGACAGAGGACCGCCTGTTTTATGTTTTTGTTCCTGATATTTTGAGAAACAAATGTGAATGTTGAAACTGATTTTGGTATCCCACAAACATATTTTGTTTTGCTCACTTTACTTTTCGCACAAGTTTAATTTGCATGCTTTTCTAGATTAGAACACAATTGAGAAATGTAGTTTCTTATGTGGCACAATTACTTTCCGCTGGATTATTTTCTGTTTGTGTACTAACCGATTTTTTTTTACTCTCAGATTTTCCGTCCTCCTTTAAGGAGATAAGTAGCGAAAAGTGAAACGAAGATTTGAAGGAATGTTGGGCTACGTTTGGGCAGATTATCCTGAAATATGGACTGGTAGTATGTGGAAATAGCGGAAATAAAAGTGTGGATGTCATGTAGATATTTTCGACCCAGTATCGTTATCACGAAAAAAAATTGATGAATACGGGGAAGTCATCCGGTGAAAGTGGCAAATTGCAGTGTTTTGCATGTTTCAAGTCTCGAAGAATATTACATGATTGGAAATTATACTGTAACTCACTACAGTCAGGTTGGAAAAATAAAGCAATACCAGACACTGAGGCGAGAAAAAGTTAAGAAGCCTTATATGGCAGATACTGTAACATGCACTTCTATGAAAAGTACAATTGGCGGTCCTGATTTATGCTTCATAAAATCGATCAACATGGGTGACTCGTGCAGCAGGTTTGTTTGCTACTAAAGGCTTAGGCTTAGGTAAGGGTTAATTTTGAATAGTGTAGTTAAGTGGTGCAACACAAGTTAAACATGTCGGAACTAGGAATTAATTTGGTGAATAAAAATCGATAATTATTGAATTATTAGCTTCATTTCGTTGGAGTAGAATTAAAATGCTTTCTGTAGTATCATTTTTTTAAATTTCATTCTGTGACTTTCATATTTGTTGTAATTTAGAAACCATTGCGGAAAGCTTCAGAGAAGTTTTGAGTAACTGTGAGAAATCTGAAAATGTTGGCGTATAATAGACATTCGCGTTAAGTGTTGTGTAATGAGTCTTTGATTTTAAGTATTTATTGCAGAGTTTTTTGACATTTTTTTTTTTTTTTTTTTTTTTTTGTTTTTAAATTTTTTTTTTGCTTTTTAATGTTTTTTACA
>JARVGP010001169.1:0-21098 GCA_029876185.1 Mansonella ozzardi
CTGACGTCAACTTAATTAATCATGCTTCACGGAAAAATCTTGGGTGAAACATGCATTGTAACTGACAATTATACTTCTAAGCATACTAATGGCAACATTTCTCTTTCAAGGTTAATGCATGCATATCCTTTCGACGTACGTCATCATCAATGTTATTATTAATTAAAGCAATAATTGGTAAGTTACTGAGACAAATTTAGAAAACAATCAAAATAATAGCAAGCAAATTTGTGATAAGCTGAGAATTAAATTATCATTGATAAATATGATAAAAAGAAAGAATGTTGTGATATTTATAGGCTAGTACTAAATTAATTAATAGAAGATAAGTTCAACTATATTTCAAGATAGTTATAAGCTAATGATGAGTCAACCAATATATACCTAATGAATTAATATACTAAAATAAATTTACGTGTAAAATTATTCAATGAATTATAAGTTAAAATGATGAACTTATGTTCACTTATAAATGTAATGATCGCTGAAAGCAAAACGCAAATTTACCTTTCGCTTTTTTTTTCCAAATTTAGAATTTCCATTTATTAGCTTTCCTGAAACGCACTGGAAATATTCATTAGTCATTCCTTTGCTAAATTATCTTTCGATCATTAATCAAACCAGTAAATTTTGTTTACATTCAAATATACAACTTATCATCCCATGCATGATAATTGATAATTTGCTGCAATTAGTAAGTAATTTTTATTGGTAATATTTGCATGAGGAATATGTGCAATGACATGGAAAATGTCATCGTCAATTGTCTTTATAAGTTATGAATAATTAATTCCTCACTCATTCCTAATGTATCTTTGATAAATCAATTTGAATTTGCATTCATTTAAAACAAAATTAGTTTATTTTGAACTGCTTTCACTGTTTGCCATTGAAATATGATGTGAAATTTCAATTAATTTATTTGAACTATTTTAAATATAACTTTGCATCGTTTTCTTTTTTTTCTGCCCCATTTTAAATTTTAATCCAAATAAAAACTGAAAAATAAACTGATTTACAAATTGTAATGCTTCAAAGACAAACTTCAAGTTAAAATTCATTTCAGAAATTTTTAAAAACTACTTCAAAAAGATGGCACATTCATTTAAAGCTGAGGTAAATGAGGAAAGACAAATCTCATATATCATATTATATTAAAGAGAAAATTTTAAAACAGTCAAACTTGTACTATATCTGTACTTTTAGGGAATTATTTTACAGTAAACTCTTTACGATATGTGAAATGAAATAAATAAAGCCAAATGATAGACAGGAAATATAANTTTACAGTAAACTCTTTACGATATGTGAAATGAAATAAATAAAGCCAAATGATAGACAGGAAATATAATACCTACAAATATGTGCGAAATTTTGAAATTTTAAAAAAGATTTAAATATTTAAATTCAAAGATTTAAATTAATAATTCCAAATAACTTTTGATCTTGTTTTGATTTAGTTCATCCTTCTTATATTATAATCATTAGGGACTTATCTTTCAATAAAATTCTAACAAAAAAAGTCGCACTAATCTTCTTTTTGTTATACACTGCAAAGAAATCACTTCTCGATGTATCAAATAACCTCATTAACTGGCAGTACATTGATGATCTTTGTATAACCTTCAATTTATGTAAGCCTAAAAAATTTAATTTAAATGAATCCTTTAGCTATTCATTGCTTCTGAAATGTTACTAGTAATTACAGTAAGCCATATAATACTGAATGTTAACAATATTTACAACATTGTAGAAATTTTATTAATAACAGTAATAGAAGCCATAGAAATACCGCCAATATTATTGATATCATTAGTATTATGGATGACCTTTGAGGCTAAACCTGTTTATTATAATCTCAAGGTTATTAATGTTAACAACCTTTGGGATTATTAATTCCTGTAAAGAAAGAACTTCTAATAATCTCAGTTCGCCCTTCATGTCTTCTCACATCAAACATGTACTTATCCACTTTACATTCTCAATCAACAAGATGAAATTAATTGACAAAATTATCATAGAAGTGGAAGAGTAAGCGCAAAAGAACATCTATTATCAGTGATTTCATTGTATCTATCTTTTCTCTTTCATTTAGCCATTTTCTTTCATTGCTAACAATGAAATACAATTAATTCATATAAAATTAATGGTTTTTTTTTGGGTTTAAAAAAATTTCAAAAAAAAAAAAGGAAATTCTCTTAAATTCACTTTAATATCTCATATTTCTAGTTCAAATTCAAAAATCAATAAATATATTTGATTAATTCATTTATAGCATTTTTCTATAAATTGTAGCATAAAAATTTCTCACTCGCTAAAAATTATTTCATGCATTAATTATAATTAATCACAGATCATTTATGACATTAAAGAAGTGAACAAATCTATTGATGAAAATATCAACATAGTTTATAGATGAAATATGTAAATGTGACAGCAATAAATATCATTTATTTTTGTCATATAATCTTTAAACAAAAAAATTGTCATATAATCTTTAAAAAAAAAAAAAACAAAGGAGAAAAATTAATTTTACTAACCAGTACAAGTGTTATATTTAATCGATGATGCATAACCTTTGTCACAGTGACATTCACCATTTGCCATATCCCATGTACCTGTCGCTTTACAAACATATGTTGGCTGTTTGGTATCATCTAAAATATATCTTTCATTAACATTTAAATATAATTAATTAATTAATAACACAATATAAAAATGATAGAATGATGTCGAAAGATGAATTATAAATAATACTAATAATAATCAGAATATTTCTACAATTATTAAATTATTTTTAATAAAAATTAAAAAAAAAAAACGAAAGTACAAAAGAAAAGTTACCTATTGATGGTGAAGAATTTGGGACACATTTGCCATTCACAGCAATAATTGAGTGAGCTTCTGCACCTGTCACTGTTTGTGGATAATGTACAAACGAGCGGATTGTTTCTGGACATACTTCATAGAAAATCTAAATAAATTTGTAAACTTTATTTTCTAGTTTTCTTTTCGAGAAAAAATTAATAATTTAATTTTTTGAAATTGATTAAATAAATCAATCGTTATTCATTTATCAAACAATAACGCTTTAGTATCAATTAAAATTATAATATAAAAGGGAAAAAAGAAACTTTTTTCAGACAAATACGCAAAATTAGAACGCATTTGTAAATTTAAATTGTTGAATTAAAATTTTTGAACATATAAGCAATTTGTTTTTTTTTTAAATTTTTTCGCATTTTTGTTTGACAAAAATCAATTGTTTTGTCTTCAAAGTAATTATGTGAAATTACTCAGTAAGTATTACTTAATTACTTTAACATTCATTCCATTAGTTTAAGGAATGTGCATGAAAAGAATCTGCAATTTATTTCATCTAATTTGAATCGATGGAATTTGCTGATTTAATTTAAATTTCAACACCAGTGATATTTGATTATTTACTTGAAAAAAAAGAAATATGCATGACAAGTTTGCAAATTAAATTATTATTTAATAATTAATTAAATAATTTTTTCCCAACAGAAATTATTTTCTTTTGATTATTTTTCTCTGAACTTTTCACAATTACATGGAATGACAATGTTTAAAGAATTTCTTTCGAAATTATTGTTTAGAAGTAAAATGAACTAATATTGGAAGAAAAAAACTTCGCATTAAAATTTAACTTTTCACTCTTTTCCGTCTCTCACAATTCCATCCTATCACGTTTATAAATTATGTTTTCAATTTCTTTTGCTAATACTTGAGATAACTGTGAATCAAAAATGCTGCGAAAGATAATTAAATGAAAATATTGGATCAAATTGCGTGCTGCAAGCATCATCATTGTCTCTCTTTTTCTTTTCTTAGTCTCATTTAATTTTATTTCAATAAAAATTCTCAAACATTCATCTTTCATTCAATGTCATTTCTATTGCTTTCTGTAATGCAATGAATTAAATTTGAATTCTTTAAAGTTCTTATTTGATATTAAAATAAATTGTTTCGTTCAAATTCACAGATTTAAATTTCGTGCAAAGTTGCAATCAAATATTTCGAAATTTTATTGTGCTAAAATTAATTAAATGAATTAATTGCATGATGAGACAGCATTATACATTTTAATCATGCATTCCTCCTATTCGAACAAAAATTTCATTTTTAAAATATTCCTTTCATTGTAAAAGCCTCAAAATGAAAATTTAAATCCAAACAAATTAAAAAAATCATTGTGATAATAATAAATCCTTACTTCCCAAAAATCATTGTGACAATAATAAATCCTTACTTCCCAACATTCCACTTTTCCATGCAATTAATTTTGTAAGTTTACAATGAAAAGTTTCAGTTGAAATTGTTAACAATTATGTTACAATCTACAATTGTCGTTATTTTTTTTCATTTTTCATTCATAGAAATTTGAAATTTATTGAAAGGCATAGCAGATGTGAATTTCATGAATGAATTCACAATTAATGAAATGAAAATTCCAATAAAACTGACAACTTCCTAACGACGATTTTATGATCCCCTCTAGCACTGTCCTAATTCATTACTTCGCGCATATCCTGATCTTAGAATAGGTCAATGCAACTCTAATGATCATCATAAAACTATCTTAATTACCCATAAAATTGTTTGTTTCGATGGTTTATGGAAGAGGTCAATTACCCTAAAAATTATACTTCAAAGAAGATTGATATTCACTTTCTGCAGTCGCTTCTGCTGAATTCTGTTTTAAACATCTTATCAATGACCTTTTTTTTTCAACATTTCAATGCTATTCCATAAAAACAAGGATAACAATGATGACCTCTTTGTTTTTAAAGCCATGCAGAGAAGTAAGCAAGGGAGGGTATACTGTAAAAAGTTGAAAATATGTTAAGAAAATTTTATGTTTTAACAGCAAGAAATATCACTTCCTTTTGTCTTCTTTTTTCGAAAATTTATAAACTTTTTTAAGTAAGCAAATTTTGATTATTTCGAAATCGTTTAAATGAAGCTAATTGCAAATGTTTCTCATCGTTTGCAACTGAGAACTCCCGACATTTTCAGTTTCATTCAGCTAATCTAATTTAATTAAATTCAATGTAATCATAAAATAATCATCATCGAATAAAATGAATATCGCTATTATTACAATAGCAATTAGTAATAAGTGCATCTTAATTTAGACAAGTTATCTCAGTGCATATTTGGTTTAAAATTTAATCGAGCAAATCTCATCAAATTACTAAGATTTACGAAATTTAACTATAATAATATAAATAATATAACCTTAATATTGAGTATTGATATACAAGCACCCGAATCCCGAAAAGCGAAATATACACTATCTTTAGTAACTGTATAACTGCGAACTTCCTGATTTACGGCAGCAGTTGTCGGATCATGTTTCGAATGTCGTCCTGTATCAGCCGTTATTCGATCTATCAAATCCCTGCAAAATTTCCTCATCCAAATTAAAGCTTTAGTTTTACTCAGTGATCTGTACTACTATGTAAGATGAATAAATAGTAAAGTACAAATTTTATACCAAATATTAAAAGTAACCAAACTAAATTTAAAAGCATACTGTAATAGTATGAAGGGCAGAAGCTTGGTAATATGAACACTTCAATTTATTTAATTAAGAACCAAAAAAAGAAACTCTAATTAATTTATTAAAAAATTTTACAATTATCATTTAAAAAGACATTGCTTACCAGTAATCGGAATTCCAGACATTTCGATACTGTTCGTTGTTCATTAGCTGAATAGCATATAAACGAAATGTTTCCTTACATGAACGAGCATTACCTGGGAATTCACTGCAATCACGCATCGTAAAGGTCACCTGAATATGTATCATAAATAAGATGGAATTTTCATTAAAAAAAAACTAACAATTTCAAAGAACTGAAATAATTCAAAATAAATCACTTTCAAGCCTTATCAAAACATAAATTCTAATCATTTATCAACAAATGATATCGCACTACAAACTGAATAAAAACAAAAAGTTCATTTTTCCTTTTCTCTTAAATATATTTGCCGTTCAATTTTTATTTTTGCTTTGTATAAAGTATACAAAGAAGAGAAGGAAGCCGGACATTTCTGATGAAATTTCCTCTTCTTTCAATGGCAATAGAATTCATGCCAATGATGATAAAATAAATGATTTGAAATCATAATATGAAAACAAGGATTATCATTGAAAAAGTTAATATTAAAAAGTGAAAAATTGACAATGAAAAAAAAAGAAAGAAACAGATGAATAATGAAACAGTAATGAAAAAAAAATTAAAATTCCTTTTCAAATTATATCATCAGAGATGAGCTTTTTTCCAATACCATAAAAAAAGGAAGAAAAACTAGAACAGCAATTCAATTAATTGACTTACTTCAACATGTAATCGATTTGCACCTTTGACATTGATTTTCGGTGTTCGTAACCAATTGTCAACATCCGGTTGATCAACATTACAAACGACGTACGCTCGACGATTATCAAGTCCTTCTGGTCCACGGTATGTTTCCTCAAGCCACTTTAAAAAAAGAATGTAATTTCAAATATTTCCAATAATGTATGTTAAAATAGTTAAATTTAGTTAAATGTAAAAACTTTTCATAGACTAAAAATTCCCCATTTGTAAAATTTAAAATTTTAATTTTACAAATTTTTTGCTGAACGAATTTTAAGTTAAATAAATTTGAAAACAAAGTTTAATTAATAATATAATTAAGAGAGATTTTATAGTAATTATTCGATGAATATCGATGATTTATTTGCTAGCAATTATCTTTTAATCCCTTTCTTTCTTTTTTTCCTTTCATACAAAAATTGTAAAAAGGTACAAGACTATTGGATTGGAAGAAAATATTAATTGATCCTACAGGTGTGACATTCTTTTTTTTTCTTTTCTTTTTGTCACATTTCATTATAATGGTGTAAATTTGGACATTTGGACATCACGCTATCCTATTGGTCACTAATAAGCACCCTTAAATATAAAAGGAGATTTTTTCCTCATCATAAACCATTATTATATTTCATTTCAAATTCATTTTGTTCAGGGGGCATTAAGAAAGAGCGAAAGAAATACAAGGAAAGGGAGCCAATAAAGAAAAAAGAAAAAAAAACCTATTATTTAAACAGTTTTTTCTGAATTTTAAATATATCCCAAATTTTTAGCATTTCAATTTTTTATTTAATTTCAATCAATTCGTTCAAATTTGCTAAGTATTAAATCATAGTTTTACATCAATTCTTTGTATATTTAAATTGCTTTTTAATTTTTCAAACAATAAACAAATTTATGTCATATCTGTCCCTTTTTAGAGTAATTTTCAAGAGTGACAAAAAGAACTTTTTTAAAATTACTTATAAATGTTTATTAAAGAATCATGCTGCTCATCGATTTCTTAGTATAATTATTTATTCTAAATTAACCTGCGCATTTAGCTATTCATGCATAGATGACCTTGTGAGACAATGATATATATGTGTGTGTGTGTCTGTCTGTCTGTGTCTGTTTGTGTACGTGTGTGTGTGTGTGTGTATCTGGTTAACTTCATCTCATTAATTAAACATTTAGCTAAACATCAGCTAAACATAGAATGCTTCCTAATATTCCATAGATGACAGAAATTATCATTTTTTCTAAGTTATAATCTTAGTATCAATGAAATAAATTATATGAAAGAAAGATGGTTTGAAAATATTTACCTAACCTTTTTTATTCTTAAATTTTAATTTTTTAAGCAAATTTTAATTCTTAAAATTTTCATATGGCAACTTTTAATTTTGTTTTAGTGACATTTTTGTTTACTTTTTTGTTTGTTTTATTTCAATGAAATTTCCATCAGAAAATGAAAAGAATACAAATTTCTGATAACACAAAAAAAAGAAAAAATTTGTGGAATTTTTGGACGCATTCTTTGTGCATCGTTCATTGCTTCACAACAATTTTTTCTGTTTAGTTTTAGAAAACACTTCAAATAACTTCCATTTCTCGGCCAAATTCAACTTTAACATTCTAAACTTTGCAAAGGTCAATTAAACTTAAAATTTTTTTTATAATTTATACAGATTGAATTTTTTTGTTAAATTTAACAAAATAATTCAAATGAATCATAAAAATAATTAAATCGTACATAAAAAAAATTCATGCAAAAAGACGATGTTCACTGTTTGTTTGTTTATTAATTTATTTCATTCAAAAAAAAATTTATAAATTGTATAATTTATTTCCATTAATTCTAATGTATCTGATGATGATCATCATCATTAACATTTTCGTTAATTAATTTCATTAGTTACAATGTATTACAATTCCTTCAATTTTGTTCCCAACAACAACAACAACAATAATATCAACCATAAATGGACAATATAGCAAAATATTGCTGTCCATTACCATAAAAGGCACTTCATTGAATGAGAGACAGAGGTCTATCTTTTCCGTAATACTCTACCAAAAATGGTACTTCAATTTCATCCTATTACCTTTAAGACATCTTTTAGTGGCAACTTTATTCTCCCTCATACTTCCTCATCACTTATTTTTGCCCCCCGTAGTGCTGAATACCATGCCAATCGTATACAAATATCTGTTGATTCACCGTTGAATCTTTTTCAACTCAAAAAAAAAAAATTACTTCCAGCAAATTTAAATTGACCCATCTTATCATTTTCAACAATCTAACATCACCAAACAAAAACTATTGTCATTGTCGTTGTTGTTGTCTGTCGCATAGTGAGTGATATTTGTTGAATAATAGCACAGAATTACCAACACCGCTGCTACTACTACTACTACTAACACCACTATCTCATAATGGTATTCCAATAAACAACAAGGTTAATTGACTCATTGAATGGATTCTTTTGTAGCATCATGTATAAATCAAAAAATTGCCAGGTGTCAGTAAATTCCAAAAAATCTATTAAATTACAACAATGAAGTTTATGTGTTCGATTTGATGAAATAAAAAACTTTTTTTTTGAAAAAATAAATGGATTAAATTTGAAAATAAAATTTCAGCGCAAAATTATTAAAATCCAAAAACTTAATGAAAAAACAAATGAGCAAGAAAAAATTCGTTTCTTTTTAAAAAGTTATGAAATGCATAAATTGAAGTTAAGTTTAAAATATTTCAATGAAAAATTAATTAATCACACTTACTCCGATTTCATCATCGTCCATATTTGAATGAGTTTGCCAGCGTAATTCGGTGGTTGAATTTGATGTATCGAGCAGAACAACTGAAACTTTTCCAATTTAGATTTTAAAACAGTTCGAAGCATTTCACTGTTAATGATTAGCATAATAATAGAGAAAAACTTTTACTACGTGGGTTTAACAGAGAAGCACCACAAATTACACACATTTTTGAGATAGATTATTACTAATTAATATTGTGAATGAGAATTATTACTATTATCATTATTATTAACATCATAGATTAAAATAGCATAAATCCTCCTAGAAATAATCACTAATTAAATGAATAAAAGAGAGGAATTCTGTTAATGAAATTTAATAAATTCAATATAATTAAATTGATAAGACAAAAACAAAATAAGCAAGGTAATGATAGCAAAAGATACTTCGGTTATAAATTATAAATAATCCATTGAGCTGACAGTATCAGACAGTACAGTTGATAAAAATGATTACAACACTTGACAGAATGATAATAGTTTTACGAATCACCTGTCGAAATTTCCGTCAATGAGCACGGAGAAATTAAAAGGAATTTTGTGCTAAAAAATGAATGCTTTTTTATAGTGATTTTTTGTCTTCAAAAAATAAAATTAATGTAAAAATATTACTTTGATAGAATTTAGATTGCCTTGTTGAATATTTGATTATAATTACTTAGCAATAAGCAATTTCATTTAAATGTGGGAATTTTTGTCGTTTAAACAATACAGCAGCACTTTGGCAAACAAGATAAGTGGATCGCTTTTAGCCTACTTGAAATGTCACCAGTGATTAAATGTCACCAAGTCTTTGCTCTATTGTTCGACAGTGAACGGTCAAAATTGCTAATTGATTTGCTAACATATGATGTCACTTGTAATTATTCACAATGCTCATGTAAATTCAATGAAACCATTCATAAATTTTTTTTTACAATAAAATTTTCACCATCTAATTAAATTAAATTGGAGATTTTTAAAATATTTCTTTCTGTTAAAAATAATTTTAACTTTTTAAAACTTGAAAAAGATTTTGCTGCATTTGCACTTTTCCAATCATTTTAATCAGCAAAACATGCAAATGTATTAAGAAAATAAAATTTCAAGAAAAATAACAAATCAATGAAGAGAAATTGTCAAGCAGACAAGAGGATTAATTAAATGAGAAAAATTTTGAAACATTTAATTATCGATTCTTTCCACTTTGTCATTTTTTGCTTTTGAACATTTTGCTTTTCGATCGCTGTGACAAAGCCAAAAAAAAAAAAAAAAAAATTGAAAATTTAGGACAAACACATGAATACGTACATATATTAACAGAAAAATGTTTGTACGAACAAAAGCAAAAAAAAAAGACAAAAAAAAAAATCCATGAAAATATTTTTTAAAAAAAAAAGAAAAGTGATGAAATTTCTCATTTCGTTTTTTTTTTCTTTGAAATTTTTTTTTCTTCCTATCTTTCTTATTTTTCACACTGTCTTTTTTTTTCTCATTTTCTCTTCAGAAGTGCCATCATTAAAGTTAAACGTATCTGAAATAAAAACTTTTTTTGTCTAAATTTTAATAGCTATAAAAGACAAAATATGCGTGTAAATTGAATTTCCCTCAACTTTAATGAGAAAAGATATAAAAAGTATAAAACTTGGCTTTATGTCAAATGATATAATTAAATGAATTTTAAAGCTTTTAAACTTTTCATTCGTATAAATCGCCAAAGAATTATTAATGTGACAAAATGCTGCTGATGTATTCAAATAATTTTCGCCAAAACTTTCTTTTATTGGACCAAATATTTGAATGAAAGAAAGCATATTTCCCTTTTCCAATCTCTTCTAATCAATCACTCGAAATTATTATTTATTTTGCGATAAATGAATATTTCAAATAATGGACAAACAAAACGAGAAGAGGGAAAGACAGAGAGAAAGTTGAGAAGAAAAGGGTGGAAATTCGTTGCGATCATTTAACATCTAATATCATAATTAGTAACAGTAATCTTGAAACATCTGCATCAATTCGATGTTCTGCAAAAGAATTTGTCAAATAGAAGAATTACAAAAAAAATGGCATGAAAAACTGGTAATTATCTATTAGAAGTCACAGATTATAATTAACTAAGGATATTAGTAAGGAAAAAAAGATTGAAAAGGGCAAAGATATTATCCTAAATATACTATATATATAATACCGGCTTTTTTCTTTTTTTTTTGAATTTCATACATTCATTTAAAAATGAGAAAATAAAAGATGGATGAAAAAAGAATGAAAACGTAAGAAATAAACTTTTTAAAATACAAATCGAAATTCAGAAACTTTTTTTTTCAAAAAAAGAATTTTAGAATCGATAAATATTTAAGCATAATGAAATTAAAATTAAAAATTTCAATTAGCTACAGAAAAGAAAAATACGAGAAAAGGGACGATAGTTGTGACTAAAAGTTGACAAAAGAGATGACAACTGTGATAAGAAGTTGACAAAAGGAATTTTAAATAATTCATCATTTTCCTCCAATACTATTAAAATATCAATATTATTTTAAAGTAAAAGAATCATAAATACTTCTCTTTTTTTAATAAAATTATATTATAATTTTTTTATGATATCTATTTCTAATTAGAAGATAACAAAAGATACACGAAGACGAAGAATCACTCAACACACTATGATGAATAAACTAATTAAAAGAGTAAATTAGTGATCTAAATCTTAACAGTGACAAACTAAAATGATAATTAATAAATGACCCATTATATGAAAGGATAATCTTGATTCGATTTACAATATGAAATACTAATTATACTGAAGTATTGATAAATGTTTTAGTCTATCGAATGTCAATTTCTTCATCATTCTTGAACTTTCATTATCCAATTAAGCAATTTATCACTAAATTGACATCCTTTTCGGTAAATGAATGATAAATGAATCATTTGTTACACAGCAACAAAGAAAAACCGACATTCATTACTTATACTTATAATCACATCGATGAATTATTGACATTGAAGGTATTAGAGAGAAGAAGAAGGGCTTTTAGATCTTATTGATCAAACATAAATTTGTTTCCATTACTAGTATCGTCATTATTATTATAATGATCATCAACTGTTATCAGTAATACTATTTGTAATTCTAACAAATCATTCCTGCGAATAATTCTTATCATCCTTTTAACTTATCTCCTTATACTCATCTCTTCTTTCATATACAAATAACATCCTTATCATTATCAGTGCAATGAAATGTTGACAGGAAAGGACAAATTAAAGATGTTTATCCTAAATATTTTCTTCTTTGACCAACCGCCCCTTAACCTTTAATCCTTCTAGTAACAATATGCCAGTGACAAAGTGGCACTATTTATGATCATTGCAAAACACAAATGTTCCACCAAATATTGTCTAACAATAAATATTTCGAATTTTTTTAATTCATCTTAATTAATTTAATTTAAAATTTATGAAAAAAAGAAAAGAAAAAAACAATGTAATAAATAAATACTATCATAGCGATAATCAGTTCATAAACATTTCTAATCATATTTAATAATAGCAAGGATGATTTCACGATTTTCTCATCAATCCTCATCAATCAAAAGCAAAAAAAAATTTGTTTGTTTTTGTAATTGTTATTGAAATATTTCAATTTAATTTCATTATTTGATTTTTAAATTTTGATTTCAAATTTCAATCTTTTCCTTTCACGACAAGAAACACTTAAATTCACCTAAAGTAACATGAAAAAAAAGAAAAATCCAAAATTTAAATAATTTAAAAAATTTCCGAACATATTTTGTTTCTTTTACCTTTTAAATTACTTAAAGTCTTCAACTTTTTTTTTCTCGCCAAAGTATCATTCAATGTACATTTAATACGCTCTTTTAACTTTTTCATTCATTCTTTCCTCTTTCCCATCACTCTCTCAACAATTTCTCTTTTCCCACTCGTAAATTCTTGCGATTATTTCATAGAAAAGAATTTCTTTTTTTTTGCACTTTGAAACAAGAGAAGTAACAGAAAGTTGTAAAAAATTAAATTTAAAAGTAAGCATAAAATTAAGAATAAAAATAAAATCAATAAATCATCATCAACAACTATTTCTACTTACCAAAAGATGATAATAATTAAAGTATTGAAAATGATTTTATCAAATACTTTCTAATTTATACTATTCAATCATTCATTTCTATTTCAAATATTTCAAAATAATATTTGATTATTGAAATTTAAAATTCATCATTTCTTCTCATTCCTCTTTTTGTTATAATTTATATTTCTTGTATAAAGAAATTAAATTAAATTAAATGTAAATAAATTAATTTATTACTTACAATTATGCTTTTGTCACAAAAATTAATTTAATCAATGATAAATTTGATAACATATCTATGTTTATATATATATATCCGATAGAATTTTCTTTCCTAATAATAATAATACTATGATGCAAATGATAGGTATTTGTATGGATAATTAAACAATTTATCATCATTCATCTTCCTTTCCCCTATTTCCCACACATTCTCATTATTCAGAATTATTTTTTGAGAGAAACCAGTAGATCTTATCACTGTTTATCCCATCTGATCCCTTATCAACATCCATTAATCATAATTACACTACAACATTTCCATCTCAAATAGTACTTTAGCATTTTTATGCAATCATTTACAGCTGTCACAATGTATCTCATATATACATGTATGTATATATATGTGTGTGTGTGTATGTGTGTGTATGTGTGTGTATATATGTGTGTGTATGTGTGTGTATGTGTGTGTATGTGTGTGTATGTGTATGTATGTGTGTGTATGTGTGCATGTGGTACAAGTTTAAAATGATACTAATTTATTTTCTAAGAATGTGAACATATTTACTATATGTATAAAATACATATAGTAAATATGTATTATTTACATATTTAAATATGTAATTCGGGAAAAAATATATATATTCTCATATGGTGTAAATCTTTATTTTCATACGCAAATTAATATATGATTTTTAATAATTAATCATTTTAATAGCCATTGCCTATAGCAAAAGTAATTAATCATTTTAACAGAAATTATTGTTTAATTTTTCTAAATTTTCATAGTTCCAATTTTTTAGATTTTTTAAAGGACAAGTTTCTTTTTTTTTTTGAAATAATCTTTTATATAATTACAAAATGTTCTGCAATACATCTTAATGTCGAAATAGAAAATATTTCAAAGTTAAAAAAATCATTCATATCAATCAAAAAAACAAATCCTCTTCTGACCAGTCGTTATAAATCAATTCTTACATATGAACAAACGGACAAAAAAAAAATGACAGAAATATTTGAAAGATGGCCTACATTTGTTATGATATGAAATCATTTGCAAATTTGTTTAAGAATTAGAAAGAATTTTAAATCTCACAAAAATCAAATCAAAGAGAGAAGAAATTTGGATAACGAGTTTCTATTGAATGAATTTGAAATCACTTTTTTACTGTCAACATTAAAATCTTTTTTTTTTTAATAATTAGATGACAACTATTTCAGGTTAACTATTTTTCTTCTCTTTTCTTTCCATTCTTAAAATGAAAGAATTTTAAAGATGTATGTTTATACGGATGTCTTTCCTCAATTTATACAATACTTGACATTTCACCAAAGCATCACCAGCAAATACCGCCAATAACAATAACGGTAACAACAAATCACTCATTTAAATTGGATAAATTAAAAAAACGATTTCTTTATTTTTTATGGAAAAATACAAATTGTATTCGAAATACACATAAATAATTAAAATTCAATGATTTTCATTTATAACAATGAATGTGAAAATTTAAAATTTAATACGTATAGAATGTTTTATACGATATTTTGATATGCATTTTATATTACATTTTCTATGTGTTTTTTAAACTTTGAAATGTAAACAACGGAAATTAAGAAGAAAAAAGGAATAGAGCAAAGAAAGGAAAGAAAAAAAAAAGAAACTTTTTTCATACCTTTTTTAGATGTGACCACAGACCATAGTGTAAATAGTAGTAGTAGTTGATGAATGGAGAATGAAACCAGTTTAACTGCAACAGTCAGTGACAAAACCGGGCTGTTCAATGATAGCTGCATAAGCGACCCTAGTCGCCCGAGGCTAGACGTCAATTTGACCGTACAAAAATGATGTCCACGAAAGTAAGCCAAAGGAGGAAGTAATGAAAGAATAAAAATAACAAAGTTTCCAATTGAAATATGCTAGTATAGCAAATGAATTGAAAAAGAAGCCAATGTAATCAGTGCGTGAACTATTTCTTTGATAGCATTTCCTTCAATGTATCATTCCCATTAAGCAGTATGAGCCAACAAAATCATATGATCTTAGTTATTGCCAATAACTAACCATAAGAAGTTGTACAAATTGCCTGAAATTATCAAATTTTTCATTGAGAATAGAATAAATTGGCGGAAATTAGTGGATATGTTGAAGATATACGTATGTGCTTAGACAGCAAATAAAATAACGAGCGTCTGGTGGCAAAGACATTGTTGACATTGAATTGTTGTCGTAAAATGGTTTTAATTCAGAATGATAAAAAGATAGGAGGTTGAATGAAGCTAATAATTTTAGCAATGCTATCATATTATAGTATCGTTTGATAAGAAGTAACATAAGCTTATGTTTGAAATGATATTATTTAATCAAATTTCTAATCGCTTATATTTGAAATGATATTATTTAATCAAATTTCTAATCGCTTATGTTTGAAATGATATTATTTAATCAAATTTCTAATCAATGATTAGTAATGCTTATTAGTTGTATTTTGGAATTATTAATTGAAAAATTAAAATGTCAGAGAAAAAAAAGAAAGCATATAGATAATAAGCGTAATATTTTAATGAAAATAATTCGGTTATGGGAAAACTTAATGAATTGGCGAAGCAGAATTGGACAGATGTTTGATTGGAGATGAATTATAGATCATATCAATGCCATTTGAAACATTGGAATGAAAGAAGTTAGAAAATTGGTCTTTCGTCAAATAGTCACAGAAATTCTGATTACAATTGATTACAGTAAAGAGGGAAAATTAAAATAAAATTATTTTAACCCAACAGCTACAATATAAAAACATAAAGACTTAAGGGTAAAGTTCACATCTTTGTCAATTTGTTAGACAGAACTACGGTATATTTCCCAACGTGGTAAATTCGTCAAAACTATGATACAATTTCCATCCATCATTCAAATTAATATACATTGTTTATCATTCGGTCTACGAATTAATAAAATAGCTTGCGCAACTAACACTTTCTCCGTGCTGGAATATTTCTAGCCTATTTTATTGTCACGTCAATCAAATTTTCTACGCTTGTGAGTAGCCCAGAAAAGAAGCGTAAAATGATCCAATTATATGAAACAGAACATAGAAAACACGTGAAATGTGCACTTCGACAAAAGTACCGCTAGTGGTACAGTATAATGAAACAAAGCAAAAACGGAAGCATAAACATACATTTACACAAAATAACTCACATACATACATTGCACTCACATACATATAATATATACATACACAAACATACACACATACACGCATACGGCAAATTGCATTTTCGGCAAACAATCACAACAATCTCCGCCGACAACGCAAATGCAGTGGGCGGTTAAAGCTTGCCGAACTGATCCATTCGGGTGATTGCCAGAGCCGAATTTATAGGGGTGGGAATAGCGAAGAAGGGCGGTGCTATGAAGGATAACTGTTGTTGACGTACGTGTAACCTCGTGAGTTATTCGTAGAACTATTCTTGATATGATCTCGTAAGTTATTCATGGTTAGCTACTCATCAAGTATAAAATAGTTGAAAAGAAATCTTGCAAATTTAGTTTGCTTTATTTTCCTTCGCGAAATTTTTAATTCATAATATAGAATGGAAGAGAAAAAAGCTGAAAAAATGCATTGGCTAATTTTTAATTAGTAAATTTGTATTTTTTATTAGCTAACTGTTAACTAATAAATTTACTTTTTATGCTTGTCTCTTAATAAGATAACAATCGTTTCGCAATAGTAATAAACAATTTTGTTAAAATATGATGTCATTGTCAAATCACCACATTGTATCCTAATTTTTCTAATTAGAAAACTTTGAGCTGATTGCTAAGGTCTATAAATTTAAACGATACGAGATTTTGCTTGCTTCGAGCAAATATCAAAAAAAACTGTAAATTAGGTCATTTCAACTTCTCATATCATTGGCACTAATCTAATGTAAATGCCAAAAAGTAGTACGATATGTGACAGTATCAATTGAAAATGTTAAAGTTAAATTTAATGAATGGAAAAAAGGATGCTTAACGGATAAAATACGACCTAAAACATATTATTTCTTCTTCTGAAACATCAAATATATTAAATGAGAAAAAAAGTAATAAATTTTTTTCTAATAGTATCCATTTAATATTAATTTTATGAGGCAATACAAAAAAAGAAAACGAATTTTTTTCTGCAAAATTCACTTTGATAGAATGTCTGATTGATTGCTACTTCAAAAAGAAATTTTCACTGCAAATCTTTTAAAATTCAAAATAATTTTTGAAATAAAAAAAGTTTTAAAGCAAATTTTTGCAACACTTAATTTTGTTTAGGAATGGATGACGCAAAGAAACAAACTTAAAATATTTACCTTATCATGCGCGTGTCATGGATCAGTAACGTAAATGCGTCATTTTAATACGGATACGTTAAAATAACATTAAATGTTTATACACACACACACATATGTATCATATATCTCAAAGGTGCACATATATCTTAAAGCGTATCATGGATTAATAACGTAAATTCTGTCTTTCTAATAAGGGTAATCCATCATCTGTACTATTTTTCCGGTATGTTTATCGAAAATTTCATCGCCGTAAATAATTAAACAAACAAATGCATCAATTTAAGCTATCAATGTTACCATTACTCCTTTAGCAATTGATGACAAAAAAAAAAAAAAAACAAATGGCCCATAAAATTTAAGCAATTTTATAATTTTTCTTTTAAAATAAAATTGCTTTCATTGTAAAATAATTGTAAAAATTCGAAAGTGAATTAATTCAATTGTATCACAACATTTATCTAACAGTTGTTTATGGAAAAAAATCAAAGGAAATTTCGCAAAGAGAAAATGGGGATGAAGAGGAGAGAGAAAAGAAAAAAAGAAAGCAAAAGTTTTACCTTAAAAAAATTTTCCCGATAAAAAAAAGAATGAAAAATTAAGTAAATTTTTTACAAAATGCTATTCGACAATAAAACTTTTATAAATTGGATAAGTAAAAAAGAATTAAAGAATTAAAATGGGATAAAAAAAAATTGAAATATTTAACTTTTTTCTTTGGAAATTGATATCATAAAGTAAAAGAAATTGCTCGTTGAAGCGCAAAGATAAAGCAAACTTAGAAATGCCAGTATGAACGAGTGGTCTTTAAAAAACACAACTGAAGTTTACTTTTTAATACTCTTTCAGTTTTGGTTTCAAATACAATCAGTAAACTGGAATAAACAATTGTTAAATGTTATTGATTTCTAGATTTAAATGCTTTTTTCTGGCAAAAATTAAATTTCTTTTTCTAGCACTGCGTAAGCTAAACGTTGTAATGTATATCGTAAGATATTTTACGGCTAGTTTTTCTAATTTGAATTGATCAGTTATATTAATTAGTGAAAAATTAGTGAAATTTTATGACGAAGTTTAGAGATTATCATCAATTTTTGAGGAACTGATAAATGATAAGTTATCACTTATTAACAATTTTTTCCTAACAGCAGCTGGAATTTTGGAGAGGAAAAGTTTCAGAAAAGTTAAAAAAATTTTTCAATCAGAATTTTGAAAGTTTAACAGTAACTTCAATCAGTGTTTAAAAATAATCTGAGATGAATATTGTCAGAGAGTACCTTATCAATTAATTTGTTGCAAGTGATATTTCAAATTAATTCGTTTATGTTAAAGTTTAAGAATAGCAAAAATTAATTTACAATTTTTAAAATGCCCTAAATAGAATTGTAAATTTGAAAAATGATCAAAATAATCCAAAAAATTGGAACATTGTTGGAACGGCTCAATAAATATGATAATAATGGTGAACAGTAACAATAATAATAATAATAATAATAAAAGATAATAATAATAATGATAGTGGTAAATGAGAAGGTGAATAGACATGAAGCGTAAAAAAAGAAATGTAATTAAATTCAATGAAAACAAATGAAAAGAATTGAAAGAAAGAAAGACAGCAAGTAAGCGAAAGGATAAGTTATAGAATCTTCTCATTCCTAAATTACAATATCTCGATGATTTACGATTGTAATTGCTATTATGAATGATTACAAATGATTCAGATGAACGTGTCCGTCCAATATTTTTCACCACAACGAAGCTATCGTAGTACGACGATTTACAACCATATAATCACCACTTTTTCAACGATACATTGCCACTACTCTGGATACGGATTAGTCAATGCCATTTATTATTGTTACTGTTTGACATTCACTCCTATTTTTACGCAAACAAAATTGATGAATATTTTCAAATTAAAATGAAACTTTAAAAAAATTTGCAATTTTATTAATTAAAATATAGTCGGTTTTTTTTTTTCTCACACAAATCTAAAAATATTCAGAAATAAATTGAACAAATGACAATGCAGTGGAGAAAATGAATAGAAAACGAATGAGGTATTTCATTTGATATTCCTAATTGATGTTCGAACATAAAAACTCAAAAAAAAAAAAAAAAAAAAAAATTTTACAAAATAAAATTTTAAATGAAGTGAAAATGGAAAAATTTTTGATTTGAAAATTTAAAAATTCTAAACAAAATTTTTGATGGCTTTGCATTTTTAGAATTTGGTAAATTTTGCAATCATTTGCTATTAAATACGTACAAAAAAAAAAAATTAACAGACAAATTAGCCATGTTTTGCATTTATTATTGAATTGACATTTTGCGCCTAAAATGTTCAAAGATGAATAAAACTGGCAAAATTCTCAGAAATCTTACTTGTATGCGACAATTTTTCCAACTGAAAAAAAAACGGAAAAATTCTGGATGAGAGACATAACAAATAAATGAGTGTTAATTAGTGTCAATGAAAGATTTTCTTTCGTTTCAACGATACACTTCAGTGTACTCATCATCTGAAGGAAGACAGAATCAGACTTTTTGGTGCAAAAGATGCCGCAATGGATGTTTATCAAATTGCTAAATCTGGCTGGTATAAATTGATTAGTAAAAGATGAAAATGGAAAGAAACAGTTGCCTGGCCGTCCTTCTTCTCGATGTAAAAACATTTCTTCCACTCCAAAACTACTATATGCTTTTTTCATTTTGTTAACTGAAAAATGGCGCAATCAATCAAAGAGCGCTCGCCAATTTCTTTGTAAAAGCCCAAAAGTTTTCGCCTTTTCATTCTTATCAGTCAAATCAAATGTTTCATACATCTCACAAGAAATCTACGCTTTTCAAATTTCTCCATGTCCATCATACCTTTTATCAATTTATCAACTGATAAATTAAATGTCGCAATGTTTCATTGAACATCGATAATTGATGCGGCAGTCATAGAATGAGTGCTTCGCAAAATGATTTCCTATTTCTATTCATTAACAAAAATTACCTCATTTCTTTTTTTCAAGCGGTATATCATTTGAACTAGCAGAATTTGTTAAGATTCTTGAAATTGTTAACATTTAAAATTTTTAAAGTTTTACAAAATTTCTAAGCGTTTTAAATCAATTTTCAATAATCAAATAGTTTGAAAAATTAGTTCCGAAATTTTAAAAGTTTAAAAAAATTTAACGTCGAATAAATCAAGTAAATTAAACTAAAACTTTCCAATGTGAAGAACTGAGACTACTATTATTTAAAAAAAAAAAAAAAAAAAAAAAAAAAAAAAAAAAAAAA
>JARVGP010001170.1:0-20099 GCA_029876185.1 Mansonella ozzardi
TTTTTTTTTTTTTTTTTTCACGGCAATTTTACCAATGCCATCAATTCATTCGTTTATACTACAAATCGAAAGGTCAAATAAGAGGTTAATAAGCTTTTAGAAGAGAAACATTTGATACTCAGCATTCATAAAGTCTACCTCGCACAGAGAATATAATTAAAAAAAAGTCTTAGATTATGAAATACATAATACCGAAATAATATGCAAATTATAGTAACTAAAGGCAAGCAGAATAAAACTTAACAAATCAAGAGTAACCTAAATCACTTCAACTCTAACATATCAAAGAGCACTTTAAGGGAAGGAGTATAGTATGTTGGTACCAAGTCCTCACGTCCCTGTTTTTCGAATTCTTCCACTTTATTCAGGTCGTGTACTCCAGTACCTACTAGAACCGATCTCAAACCATTCACATGCGCGAATTTTATATCCGTTTCACAGTTATCACCAAACATCACCGTCCTTTCGGCCTTGAGATCGAACCTAAAAAGAATTCCCAAAAAACAAGAACAGTTAATTTACATTATTTGCACACGTATAAAGATAACTAGGAGTGAATGAAGATAAAAAGGTCTAATAATTTCATAAATCATTTAACCCTCTGATTTATTTTTGTGTTACCAAATCAATATCAAGTTATATTTTCTTATATACTAAACAAGTGAAAATCTAAGGCCTTGACGATCATAATTTGCCGATATACTATTATTGAACACTAGAAGTAATGTAGATAAACCGTTAAGTAACGTGAAATTATGGACTGAATGCAGTATAGTACAGCTGAATGAACTGATCTAGCTTTCATCTTTGTCGAAATTAATAAACCAGCAAATATATACCTCTCTTGAATGTATTCGAACATTGCTTTGCTAGGTTTACCAATTATGATTGGTTCTTTACCAGCAGCTGTTTGCACTGCTCTCACATTTACACCCGATCCTGGTATAACGACACCTAAAACTAGCACTGTATGAAATTCGCATTCTGAAATTATGAAAATAAAAATATTTCATTTATATTTTGTTAGACAATTTTCCAATAAAATTGGGAACATACAAAAAATAATTTTGCAAGCCTTTTTGAGCTGTGTTTTGTCGCTGACATAGTTAGCAGTCTGGTTAGCAAATTTAAAAGAAAACACCCTACCTGGCACAGGCCCAGGCAGCCTTGGGTCTGGATTGGTAGCATAAAAACGTACTGCTGGCTGATTGATATAGTTTGCAGCCCTCATTATTTTAGGGTAACTTAAATGTACATCGAAACTAACTACTACAGCTCTCACTTTTCTGGACGTATCCATTTGTTGTATGGATTCAACGTTGGTATAAGATTCGGCAGGATCAGGTCCTATTCCAAAGCTTTTGATTCCTTCTTTTTGTAATTCTTTCTGAAACAAGAAAACATGTATAAAAAGCAAAAAATGACACTCAAAAAAAAAAAAGGAAAAAAAAAACAAACTTACTTGCAAACCACTTGAGCCAACAATATAAACCGGTAAGTCAGACTTTTCCTTGGCCAATATATGAGCCAAGACTTTAGCTGGTGACAAAATTCGATCAACAGATATCATATCAAAGCCTATTCGACTACATTTCGCCGCGAAATCATCCAATGTTTTAGTTGAATTATTTGTTACTATGAAGACATTTTTGCCTAAAAAATATTTCATCTTCAACGAATAATCAAAAACTTCACTTCTAAGCACAATATCATCAAAATATATTTATAGCAAAGATACTCTCGCTCTTTTTCTAAACTTCGAGAAAAATTCTGGAAAACGTTAATTAACTGCATTAGTTAATTAAGTTGGTTAATTAATTAGTTATTAAATTAGTCATTAGTTAGTTAAATTAGTTAATTGATTAATTAAACTTCTTAGTTTACTCTTAAATTGCAATATTTCTCATAATGTTCGACAGATCTAACAGTAAAGAGATAAAAAATGAAGAAAAGATAAAATAGGAATAAATTATGAAGTATTTTGGAATTTTGAAATTTTTTTCACCATAAATTTGAATTTTTAGCAAAAATAAAGCCAAAGGAAATGGAAGTAAATACAAACCGGCTGATACAAGATGTTGTAGGAAATCAGCAGAACCTGGTATCGGGCTGTCATGAAGCCAGAGCACACCGTCAGCATCAAAAAGAAATGAATCGAATGAATTGATCAATTGGTTACTGTCTACCTGTTGTACCTTTGACATTTCTTTGACAGCGACAACTATTGAATTATCATCGGATTTCAGATACCTGGATTATTCATAGCTTTCTATTACCATTCGGGGTTCACTCATAGTGCGTGTGCGATACACATGTTACAATATTCGTGCAACCTTGCAAATCTGATAAAGCTTGACAAAGAAATACTTCATATTTCTAGACTTGAAAGAAAAAAGAAATATTCTATCTTAAAAAATGAAAAATTATCAGAAAGAAAACGCTAAAACTTATCAAAATCACAAAAAACTTACCTCTAAAAATAAACTGTACTTTAGTGCTGCATATTATAATTTAGAAGCTGTAACAAGCGAGATTAGTTTCAAAGCGAAATCTTGCAGAATCAATCGATATCGAAAGAATACGGCACATCAAATGGCCTAATTACATCACTTGGCATTAGTTCAAGTTGAAGCGAGCAGGGTAGGTTTCGTCATCACTGGTCAGTGTAGTGGTCAGCAGGCACGCGAAGCGGTGCGGCAGCGGAAGTTGGCTTCGATGCTGGGAAGCTTGGTTGCTGGGATGTGTGTATGTGTGTGTATGCATCTCTATTTTATGACTTGGATGTAGAAGAGCTTGACGTACGTGAGTAAGTTACGTTACATAATTTTATCTTGATGATTATTGATGTTACTTTTTAATGTTCTACTTTACGTGTATGTGTTTTGCGTGTCCAAATGAATGCGTCATTTGATGATAGCTGTTATTGTTATTGTTGTTGTTATTGCTATTGTTGTTATTGTACTAGATACGAGAAATGTGATAAGAAGTTGAGAAAAGGAGAAGTTTCTTGAAATTCAGTAGCACCAAGTATGTTCTAAATTTCGGACCAGCTGCTAGGGAAATTTCTCTATGCGTGTCTCTCTCTCTCCCTCTCTCTCTCTGTCTCTTTCTCTATTGTGTTACCTTTTTGCGCATTTATGAGATTACCGCAGTTCGTGCCAGGTGGTGCGTGGGGGTGAGAGGGGGAGTTCTGCCTTTTGTTTGCAAAAGTGTCTGATGATCACCGCTGCTGTGATGTTGTACAACGTTTGGCCGATAACATTCTGTCCACTTTTCATATTATTTCGCTCAGATTAAACTTCTCTTTGCTGTCATTGTGTACCCAAACTATATGCCCACGTTCCGCTCTCTATCCAAGTAATTTTGTAGCATTATTGATAAACAGTCTAACTGACACTTCCACCAGTCAAAGTCACGTGTAGCCGAGAAATTCGCAGAGGAATGCAATGTACATTTTTTGTTTTTCACACGCATACATTTTACTTTTTTTTGATATGTGAACTGAAATGATACATAAATACTTTTACAATTATATTTTTGCATCTTTAAGATCGCACGAAAATAAGCTAATAATTTTGCGTGATTTCTTCACTTTTTTTTTTCACTTATTTTTTACATCAATTTTTTGGCATTATTTTCCTTAATGCGTTTTGTTTTAAGAAAATGAGAAGTGAAATGAAATTAACGAGATTTTGTAATGATTGATGTTGTAATGATAGACGAGAAATATGCAAAAAATTGCTTCTCTATTAAATATTTAAATTTAGTATGCACGTGAAGTTTGTTTAGATTGTATCAGTGATGGCTTACCGATACTACTACTTCTACTACTACTATTATTTCTATGAATATTTTTACTGCTAAGCAATGGTTATTTTATTTTCTATTGAATTATATAAACTTTCAGAATATGCTTAATTTTTTTTTACAGTTTTCTACTATTTCCAAAGATTTGATAATTTTGGATCATAATTGATATATGATATGCTTATTTATCCCTTTTTATCTAGAGGCGAAGCTTGGCTCCTTCAACGGTTAGTGGGATTTCATCGTCGCCTATCGTGAAACCATGCATTTTGGTTGGTGATGCAAAAAATTTACGGGAACGGAAAAGACACAAATTGAACGCATTAGAAGTTAGTGCATACAACAAATTATGATTTTTGAATGTTTTGCTTATTGGCACTGGAGATTTTCTCCTTTTTTTTTTTCAAAAACAGTCATGAAGCTATCAGTCACTATACATTTACTGTTATATTGGGTTATTTTGATTCTTCGATCTAATCCTTACAATTGCTGTTATTCTATGCTTGCAGCTCTCTCTCGTAAATATGTTGGTGTATGACCTACCCGTAGCTCCGAATATGTGTGGGACAGTTTGCGCAACACATATCGGTCCACGGGAAAGTCACACATTGACTGACTCGATTTTACCGCCATTGCTGACCTTTGCATCGTTATATAATAACTCTACACCATATAATTGTTCTCATTTCCAATATCCTCCAATATATCCAAATTTTCCCGGTTTTTGTCGCAAGTTATGAATTCTTGTAATCTTTTTACCCTTTTGTTCTATCTTGGAAAATCTTCATGTGTTAATGTAAGATCCAGTCTATGCACTTCTTATTGGAGATAAAAATTTTTGACCTTCAACGTCATTATTCGTAATGTATCGTGTTCAGTCTTTTTTTTTGTTGTAATAGAATTTATGACTTCATATACCCTAGCAATATTGATGTATTGGTCTTATCTGTTATTGCCAACTAAGTTTTGAAATGTTAGTTTTTCTTTAGCACTTCCCTCTTAATTAACGTTCGGGAAAGGGAAGGCTATTTCTAGTATTTCGATGATTTTTCCACCATTTATTTAAATTTTATTATTTTTCTTTCGATGATTTTTCCACCATTTATTTAAATTTTATACCATCCATTTGAATTTTATTTCCATAGTAAAGTGCTTTATAATATGTATCTTCAGAAAGATGAAAATCTCGACCGAAATGAGCTGAAAAGTTCATATCGTAAAATCTTAATCACAGCTGTCGATGATTTGATGCAAAAGGAACAAGGCTTTCATGAAGAAATAATCAGCAGGCTTCTCAGCAAGCCTTTCAAAATCCCTATTCCTGATTACAGAAGTAACTGTTGTCGTTGTATAATTCTTTTTTGTTCTATGTTTTGAATTTGTTGAAATTGAATAGTTGTCCTATGAAAAGAACTGTTACTTATCGGTATGGCGGCTGTCGGTTAACCCGTAGTTTCGAACATGTGTTGGATATTTGATAACACATGTCGGTTCTCGGGTCAATTGCTTACTAGCCGTAATTCCGGACCGATATCCGTTACTGCAGTTTACCCGATTTATGTATATGCTTTAACATTTATTAGTAATATATCCTCAATTTTCTTGTTGGATTGATCAATACATTTTGGATAGTTAACAGTTTGAGAAGAAAACGATGTGTTTTACATTAACAGATTCTGGCAGGACTCGTCCTCTTGGCCTTCGGCATTCAACAGTTCGCTGTGCACTGTTTGACCCATATGCTGAGGGAGCATTGGTGCTATTCACACCACCAGAACTTAGTGCACATGATGCACTCAAACTTGATGCTACAAATAAACAGGTGAACATCACACTCCTCAGTTGATTGATGATTTCCTGTAGATTTTAAACTACCACTTGATAGTTGAAACAGCTTACTTATTTTGGGTTCTTAGTCCGATTATCTTTGTTATTCCCATGATAGAAGTTCGTTATAGGTGGTATAAAATGTGTGTCTTATCGACTTGATCGAAATCTGATATTTGCAATATATTCTGTTTAAAGATTGTAAGAAATTGAATTATTTAAAATGAAATTGGAAGGTACACGTTGTGGTAGATCCAATGCTGAGCACCGTTCTACGACCTCATCAACGGGAAGGTGTGAAATTTATGTATGATTGCGTTACTGGTGTTCGCATACCATCCGCTCATGGTTGTATTATGGCAGATGAAATGGGTTTGGGCAAAACGTTGCAGTGTATCACGCTAATGTGGACATTACTCGTATGTCTATTATCATCTAATAATGCATCCAAATTAATAACTATTGCCGATGATTTACACTGCGAATACTCATCATGTTTAAGACGACTTATAATAAACGCAAGAACCGAACTAAATAGTGTTGTGCTACTCTAAAGTTGATATATGTGAATGGATCCTGAAAGAAAGGCAGTTAAATGATCTGCTTTGGATGGTAGTAATGATATGTAAGAAGAAACAAAAGATTGGGAATAAATTTGAAAGGATTTCATGGAATTCGTAAATTTCCTGAAGTATCAGGAAAATATTGATAGTGATCAGTTTTACTTTGACAAGTATGATTGCATCATGAAGAGAATAAATAAATTTCAAATCTTTGATTAGCTTAAGCTTTTATAGATGGAATTGTTTAAATTAAAAAAAGTTACTTCAGAGACAAGGACCAGATGCAAAACCGACATTGAATAAAGCAGTGATTGTTTGTCCGAGCAGTCTTGTCAAGGTTAACGCTTGATTTAACTTGTTGAGTATACTTTTATTTGCAGTTTGACCTTGAAATAAAGGTGCGATTCGATGCGTATATGTCTGAGAGCAAGGATTATTGTTCATTTATGTCCATTTATATCGGAAAAGATTTAAATATTATAAACATTCAAATCTTTATAAAACAAAGAAAGAGGCGCAATTATCTGGTTTCTCAGTGATAAACACTTTGTAATGCACCTTTGGAAATGATGTTTCGTTTTTGAAGAGTTACTGATAATGGTTCGGTTTTGGGAAAAGTTAATTCTATGCAAAAAATAATCCTTCCAGAAAACATTGGAAAGATTATTTCTTAGATGCCAATTTATAAGATGGCTCAAACTAGAAAATTATGAATTTCCAGAATTGGGATAAAGAAATCAGAAAATGGCTTGGAGGGCGAGTGAACGCATTACCCGTGGATTCGGGAGGAAAAGATGAAATTGACAGGATTTTAGGTTTGTATTGCGCATTTCAGGAGCTATTTAATTGTTCAGCATTCGGTATTAAGTAGTGTGTCCCAGCAAAATTTGGCAGATTTTTTTTTTTTTTTTTAAATAATGATGAAATCGTTGAATAATGTTTCTTTATTTACGTTATTTCAGAAAAGTTTGTATCGCAGATTGGTATACGTTGCCCTACTCCTGTACTTATTATTTCCTATGAAACTTTTCGGCTCCATGCTTTCATTCTATTGCAGAAAGAAATTGGATTAATCATTTGTGATGAGGTTTGTTGTAAATTTTAGTATCTGTTCCTCTTTCTTGTTACAATAAAGTATAGGTTCCAGGGCTAGTCAGATACACTCTTACATTAAAGATTACACTTTTTTCAAGTTCCATAGTCTTGGATTCATTATCAGTAGTAATTAGTGACAAGTAGCTAGTATGATCTTATGTGTCTTTTACTGCTTCATTTTTTTTTTTCAAAATATCTTTTCAAAGCAATTTTCGACACTACTGCTAATGGTAAACGCAAGCTTAATTCAAATTTAATTTGCAAAAGAGAAAAGCATCATTTCACCATATATTCATATTCCTATACCGTTTCTCATTCCATAATACGATATTAATTTGTACTTTCATTTTTTATCAGTCATTCATGCGTCATGCAATAGTTTTCAAATTTTTATCAGGTTTAATTGTAAGACTATTTATCTCAGGGTCACCGACTGAAAAATAGTGACAATCAAACATACCAAGCACTTTTCGGTTTAAAATGCCAGCGACGGGTACTTATTTCTGGCACTCCAATACAAAATGATCTCTTGGAATATTACAGGTTGACGTAGTTTTTAAGGAATCTTCAAAACTTTCTATGAAATTCGACGAAAACTTTTACTTGAAGATCATTTGTTAAAATATCGAGATACATTAATAATAATGAGTCTTATACAACCACTTCAAGATTAACTGTCAGTCAGAAAATTGTGCCGATCTAATGAAATTTTGAATCATTTCTGCTTTTAGCCTGATAAATTTTGTCAATCCTGGCTTGCTTGGAACAGCCTTAGAATTTAAACGACGTTTCGAAAATATTATTCTCCGAGGCAGAGATGCCGATGCAACAGATGCGCAGCGTGAAAAAGGTGATATTGCACTTACCGAGATGTCATCTATTGTGAGTAATTGTATCATTAGAAGAACATCCGCGCTGCTCACGAAATATTTGCCGGTACAGTATTTCGTTATTTTAAATATGTATGCCAAAAAAAAGTAAACCGTTTATATATATTTACCATTGAATTTATTTATTTCAGGTCAAATATGAACTTATTATTTGTTGTAAGTTAACAGAACTGCAAGAGAAGTTGTATAGGCAACTTATTAGTGCCTTTTCAATGGGCGGAAAGCAGAAAGTAACTCAAGGCAAGTACTGACTTTTGTTTGAGTTATCAGTGATAAATGGAAAGGACTGAGATATACTGTTGCAAGATTAATAGTTATATGATCCAGAGTATTTTTATTTTTAGGTGATAAAATAACGGGGACGGCGCTTTCGTTTATCACGAACCTAAAGAAGCTATGTAATCATCCACAGCTAATATTTGACAAATGCCAGAAGAAGGAAGAAGGATTTGAAGGTTTTACTTATTTGGTAGTAATTAAAGATGTCCTTATAATTTGCCGATTGAAGTAGTTTATGGTTGCAATAGTTACAGTACCGTACTAACAATGTAATACTGCTTACAGTAATTTTTTAGACTGCTTGCAACTATTTCCCAGGGACTTTGGCAAGAAGTTCGAGCCAGTATTTTCTGGGAAAATGAAAGTTTTGGACTACTTATTAGCAGCAACAAGGGCCAATACAAATGACAAATTTATTTTGGTGTCTAATTATACGCAAACAATTGATGCATTTGTTGAAGTAAGTTTCGAATTAATGTTTCGGTGTTTTAAATGGATCTTGCTAATCTGTGCAGCTATACATCTCTTGCAAATCGCATAGTAAAAATTGGATAGGAAGCGGTTAAACAGATTAGTTTGTGTCCAAACTAAAAATTGATGAAGGAAGTTCGTTCAAACAAAAGGTTTATTTCTTTAAATTATTTGTAGCTATTTATGCAGATTGTATGTAGAGACGAAAAACAATGAGCGTTAAATATGAAGGTCGATTTTATAGAAAACTTTTAGTTGTGCCAGCTTCGTCGCTATCCATATGTTCGTTTGGATGGGACTTGTACAATTAAACAGCGAGCAAAACTGGTAGAAAAATTCAACGACCCTGAGGTTGCATTTAATTATTCCAAGAATTATGATTAATTCACGAAATTCGTGACTTAATTTTCGTTAGATGGAATTTTTTTATATGGAGCTTGCAGAATTCATGATCAAATTATGCATGAGATGATTTACTTTACTTTTTTTGAATGATGAAAGTGATAGTCGAAAAGAAATGGGAGAAATTGACAGACAAACACGAAAGGGCATATTTAATAAATAAAAAAAAATTTAATTCATCATTCAAAATGGTGGTAGCGAATGATTGAGTAGACGTTACACTTTAGAGTGTTGAGTATGTATTTCTGTTATCATCGAAAGCAGGTGGCTGTGGTTTAAATTTGATTGGTGCAAATCGGCTTGTGATGTTTGATCCGGATTGGAATCCAGCAAATGATGATCAGGCGATGGCTCGAGTATGGAGAGATGGACAGAAGAAGAATTGTTTCATCTATCGGTTGTTAGCGGTAAAGTTTTATCAAAATTTAGTATTTGCTTCGTATATCTTACATTATCTATTTTTATGCTCTTCCATAACATTCAGATTTAGCGGAGAGCCATACTATAATATAATTTCTCAATAGTTGGAATAGCTAAGGAAATTTTCAAGCAGAAAAACACGGAATGGTTAATTTTTCTAAATGTTCTAAATTTTTAAATTTTATTCTAACTATATTCTAATTTTTTAGTTTCTGAACAGTAATCAGGTAGTGTTCAAAAATACATAGCATAGATCAGAATTTCTCTCATTGAGAGAGAAAACTATATGCTTGTAAAGTGGATAGGTAAATGAAGCTAAAGCAATATCCGGCGATAATCACAGAAATAATTGTGAAAAGGATTTTTTTGTTCAAGTTAATAAAGGATTGATTTTTGCGCAATATAATAAATTGTGAATGAATTGGTGGACGACTAAAGACGGATAATTATCACCTTCAATTATCGAAACTCAAAATATCCGTAAAGACAGAGCATTGAAATGCTAAATTGAGAATTAAGATGTTGTAATATGTCTAATAAATGTTTGCAGACTGGTAGTATCGAAGAAAAAATGTTTCAACGGCAAGCGCACAAGAAAGCACTATCATCTTGTGTTGTTGATGAAGCTTCCGATGTGGCGCGACACTTTAGCAAGGACCAATTACGCCATTTATTTGATTTGAAAACAGACATCGCTTCAGATACCCATCATTCGTGAGTTTTCATTTTTGGTAGTTGCTGAAGCTTTCATTTAGTAAAATAAAATGACGGAAATCTTTCTGGAAGAGAGATTTGCGTCCATCTATGATCGGAAAATATTTCATATGATTTTTATTATTGAAAATATCAACTGGAATATGAGGCTAAATTGTGGTGCTAAATTAATAATTAATTCTTAGATTGAAATGTGATCGGTGCGTAAATGGTATTGAATACAGGGAACCTCAAGAGCACTCAGACACGAATTCTGATCTCAGTGAATGGCATCATGTGCAAAAAGATGCACGCAAGATACCGGACAAAGTAAATTTTTTGAAAAGTCATGATGCATATTTATTTGTGCCGTTAGGATGCCATTAGGTATATTATATTTCAGCTTAGGTCAGAAAGTTTGCTTTTATTCCTCCCAGTTTTTGTTTTTTCATTAGTTGAAGCCGAAACTGTAAGTACAAGAATTTTTAGGTTTTGAAAGGAGTCTTTGATTGTGGCACCATTACGTTTGTCTTTCATCAGAAGTCTCACGACGGAAGGAGCGAAATAATAAAAGAAGAGAAAGAAGAAGAGAAAGAAATCAAACAGGATGATTTTTAGATCGAAGAGAAAAAAAAGTTGAAATTTCGCATTATTCCAGTTTTTTCAATTTCTAAAATTTTTCATCGTATTTGCATGTTGTTTATAAATTGCATAAAATAGATGTTTCACACCACACTGTAAACTCGTTAACTGACTTTCTTACTATAAAGAATTGTGATAACATTAGTGTATTCGGAGTTAGTTCAAAAGAGATCGCTAAGTGAATGCCTAAAATGTTCGAAGAGCTCATGAAGTAATTCCTGGGAATTCTTTCATCTTTTATATAACGCTAAACTTTTGCAGTTTTCATCCTTAATTAGATAGTCAAGCTTTCGAACTGAAAATTAATTGTTGGAACAATATATGTATATGCTAGGAAAAGTATCGAACTAAATAATAAATGGCCATATACGGAGAAGAAGAATTGCAGACTTATTTATATCGAAAATTTAACAGTGTGAAAAAATGATAAAATTATTTAATGAGGGAAAGTAAAAAATTGTCGTAGAAAAAGAAAATGCGTAAGAAATAATGAGGGAAAGAGTATGCTGTTGCTTTTATCAAAGATTTCATATATCAAATTAAAATAGAAATATCGGTGGGATGTATATAATACTATTTTCTAATACGATTCAAAGGTTGATACAATAACGTAGCGAAACATTAAAATAATAATACTTTGATTAGCATAGTGCAAATTATATAAAAACAAATGTTGTAATATTGCGGTATTTAAATTGATGAATGAAATGATAAAAACTGTGATTATCGTATCACTTTAATATAATCAGTACTAGAATTATTAACCGATTCATGGTATAATGATTAAAGCAGCCTAAAGCTACTATGAAATGAATGACCAGAAAAAGAAAAAAATGAATGACTTTGATAAAGCCACTGATAAATTAGTTCGGAGAGAATTAGCAAAGAGCCAGAGGCAATGAACTTTAGCAACATTTCTGGATGTCATGCATAAAAAGTTAACAGGAAAAGAACACTAGATTATGGATGAACTAAAAATAGTTGATTGCACTATCTGATAGAGGCTATAACTAGAAGTCCTATAATTTATAGATACTATTACGAGATGAATTTAAACTTTGTTAAATAAAATAAATGAATGTCAATGTGTCATTCTTGATCATGATAAAGATTTAGAGAAAGTATCAGTAATGAGTACTAATTGACAAAAGTTATTCCATTATTTTATTTATCAATTCAAATCATTTCATTCAAATAACGAAAGTTTGCGTTATTTTTTCATTCAAGTTTGCGCAATCAATTCTAAACAAGTTTCTTTAGCTTTGGCTCAAAAACCAGTTCTAATTTGTGAGGAATTTTTAGTAGTCAAAAGCGTTGATCATTGTTGTGATGAATTTTGATATCAGCATTTCTACTATTTAAGGAAGCATGCTTTCTTATATTTTGTAATCTAAGCGATATGAAAATTTTAACTTTTAATTTGTTTAATGTTTTAAAAGATGTATGAAGACAATGGCAAGAGTATTAGAATCAGAAATGACGAAGAGTTTAACCATTTCAATGTTAAATTCTCGAATGAGCAAAAAGTTGATTGAACTTTAGCAAAAATTATTTTGATATTTTGTGGACCAAAAAAGCAAGTTTCTTGGCTTTAATTCAAAAACTAGAATAATTAGAATTTAATGTGATTCTCTTAACTGATGCGAAATGATAATATTTATTACCTCATATATAAAATTACGGTATTTCACTTTCATTGTTAGCCGATTGAAGAGAAAGTTGGAACTACTGAAGGGTAGAACATGGCTGATAAGCTCTGCATCATTTCCATGGAATATGATGAAGAACAATGAAGTGACCAAATGAAATGAACTCATTACTTATCAAAACGGAATAGTTAATTAGCGTTGTTAATTAACGGAAGAGTAATGACATACCAATTGTATGTCATATTTCATCTATGCTTTTGAAATGATTCTCATTGGAGATAGAACGAGCAGAAATTTGATTACTTTTAGAATCTAAGCAAAGTAATTGTATTGGCAAGACACTATAAAAACGCCGAAAAGACATTATTATTTGGTGAGTACTGAGAAATACCAGATGTAATGCTAGAGAAAAGCCTGCAAGACTTCCTTGGAAATTTGCATATTCAATATTTTGAATTATTTAGTCTGAAATTCGACTAATAAAATGAAGAATATATTCTGCGAATGCATGAGTGAACAACTAGAAACTAGAATTAGCAAGCAAAGAAGTTTATTGAGTGGCTAAATAGGATAATAAACATTATACGGTAGGAGATTTCTATTGATAGCGAAAAAGGTATGAACAGATCACACATACACACAGTAATATCATAAAAATAACAATGGTCTTAACTTTAAGTTAAATAGCAAAACTGTCCAATTACTAGTATATGAGGTGACCAGTAGCTATTATTCGTACTGTGTATAAAACACAAACAACAAATAAAAAAAGAATTGTGACAAAATATGACGGTAAATGATGTAATTCAATGATAAGTAAAATATCAATCATAAAAATTCGAGAGTAACTGCAAATCTCGAGATCATAAATGTTACACATCCCGATTCCCAAATGTTTATATACAGCCCCCGAATACCCCCGACAATATGAAGGCGAATTTTAGTTTAAAGAGATCGTAATTTTCATTGTGCTCTACTCATAACTGAACAAACCGGGGCATGTTGTTCTACTGAGACTATTACCGCAATTCGTGGGTGTGTGGGTGTGTGGGTGTGTGTGTGTGTCATGTGTATATATATATGGTGTGTATGCATATATGTGTATGTGGTTACTCGCATCTGTGTGTGTGTGTGTACGTGCAACCTGAGTCGGTATGTATGTCAACAGCTGTGCACGTCGATATGTGTGTATGTCTGTATATGTGTTTGTGCATGTGTACGCATGTGTGTGTATGTATGCTGCTTACAAACTGATTTGTGCCCAGGATTGGTTTGCTCGATAAGTACTCAATATGGCGTTTGCTTCGAGGGTTGCTTCGAGGGATGGCGGGGGGCAGAGAGTTTTTCTAAGGTTTTGCGGTAATTGTTAGCGCGAAATTATTAGTGATAAACAAAGCAATATGATGATACCGTAGCAATATGGTAATACTGTATATTTATTTGTAACAATAATTACAGTATCAGAAAAAATGTGTGATGATAACGAACCGGCCATTGGTGGCCGTCCTATTTCGGAGATGAAAGTGGTTGAGTTAAAAGAGGAATTAGGAAAGCGGGGATTATCGAAAATCGGCAACAAGAATGTTCTTCATGATCGACTCAAAGAGGTTCACATTTCTCTCTTCTTTTCATCTTTTCTTCCAATATTTTTATACGAATTTTTATATGAGAGTGGTTCTCTTGTTAAATGTGAAATTAGTAATCACATTAAATTGATCGATGTAGCGATAACTTGAGGCCAAATTATGAGCCAATGAGCTGGTGGTTATTTTGTTTTAAATTCTTAATCGATGCAGCGACAACTTGAGTCAATTTTGTTAACTATTTATTTTAATAGAGCCTCATAAAATCAGTTATAATGTTTGTAAATTAAAAATTTCATAAGCATTCTTTTTTTTTTTTTAACTCTATGATTATCTTAGTGTATGTATGCCTTTTCACATCATATTCTTTTTTCCGCTTACCATTCTGTGCTTGTTGTCTTTTGTTAACAACTTCTGGAATTTCAGTATTTGGTGACAGAAGTAAATGTCAAGTGTGAGAACGAAGTACAGTCAACAGCTGTGGAAAGTCCACAGAGAGATTTGGTAAGTTTCAAATTATAATAAAGCATTTCGAGGGATTCATGTAACTATTTCAAATTATTTTCTTCCATTACAAATAACAAGTGTTACAGACTTCTCCACCCAATCCACTAGTTGCGGAGTATTTGGCTAAACAGCAGACAGCTTTACGTAAAGCACGCAAAGATGCAGGTTTGTTATTTTTCGTTGCTTAGTTTGGATATGATGCTTTTATATTTGATTATTTTAAAGTTTATTGATCCGTGTCAATATGGTATTAGATGAGTGGATAGTTGATAAGTATGATTTGCAGAAGCGGTGCGCAGAGCTTCATCTGGAGATGATGCATCGCCGATACGCGAGAAATCGATTTCTGTTACGCGTCGTTCTCGACGTGGACGTAGTACAGCTACTACTAATGAAAAATCTTCAGAATCCGTAGTAACTAGTGAAACTGAGCAGGTAATTTATGGCAGTGCAGCACTTCTTATGCTTACTTAAATTTCCTAATGTCTGACAATTAAAATAGGAAATGCAATGAATAAACCAGGTGAGTTTTCATGAAATGATTGAACAGACATCGATTTTGAGTTAGGCATTTTCATTTCATAATTAATCTTAAGGACCAAATGGAAGCGGACAGTTTCCAGGAGAGTATGGAAGCGCAGTCGAAAAGTCATAACACAGACGAAACTGAGAATGATGTCGGTGCTGCACTTGAAGTTTTAAAGAAGGAGACGGACGCCAGCGTTGATTCTATGTCTAGGGCCATGAAGATGAAAACGTCGGAAGAAACCGAACGGACAGAAACAGAATATGATGAAACGAGACTGATCAGCGACCAGCAATCAGTGGATCTAGAAGAGAGATGGCCAGAAAGTACTAAGGATGTTAGTGAGGAATACGAAGTACAAAAGAAACATGAAGACAAAGATGAAGAAGAGGACGCTGTATCGGATGTGGCAAGCAGTGATATGGAGACATCATGGTATTTTTCATTATCATTTCTTGATATATTATGGCCAAGAATTTTTTAATAATCAAACTTTTATGAGAAGGTTAGCAGAATTCCGTCACATTTTATAGAATAAAATTCATTGTTTTTGACGAATTTGTACTCTAAATGTGGGATAGGCTTTCTCTAAGCTTTCCTATAAAAGTTTATTCCATAGCATGTGGTTCTTTTTTAATTACACTTTTTTGTTTAATTCTCTTTTTATTTGCAAGTAAATAAAATTTCGGTTCCCAGAATCAGCTAATTTGGTCTTTATGCCGAGTTCTGAATTAATTTATAATTCCTTTTTAGCCGAAGTGAGGCAGCAGATGAATCAAATGCATCTTGGGAACAGATGCCAGTAGATCTGGAAGAATTATCGAACCAAGGAGAGGTAAGCTGGCAAAGTATTTACATGTAAGACAGTTCACGAATGAAAGGAAAGTGATATTCCCATTCAAATAGTGTAATTGTACGTTGAATTATAACGACTTTTTTTTCTGGAAAACGGTAGATTACTATCATTAAGATATATCCTGTAGTTTTTTGACTTTTAGTCCTGCTGAAGCATAATTTGAAACTGCTGTCATTATTCGCTATGAAATAGCATAATATGCTTTTAAAATCAAGATGCCATTTCTATTTTGCTGATGTGATTCCTTTTCACTCGTGATTGTATATTTATAGATGAAAACAGTCAACACTGCATCAGTGAAGAAGACTGTAGAGCGCAAAACGGGTGCTACAATCACTAAAAGCAAGTTTTTTCTGTATTTTCGAAGTTAATTTAGTGTTGATATATATTGATCCCCTTCTTTGTTTCTATTGTATTGCATGCAGACAATAGAGTGTTGCCTCGAATTAGATTGTTAAATTTCTATGTCTCAGATCAGTTTGGATTACTGCATAGTTACTGTTGATAGTTTATTCATCACTTCGATATTGTTCATTTCAGCAGAAGCAGCGGTCACCCAAGAAAAAAAACGACGTTGGAAACCATCTGAAACAGCACAATCTACAAATAGTGTCGTCACAGTTTCATTTCTAAGACATAAAGAAGAAGAAATCGAAATAGATGAACAGGAAGATATGCCCGACACTCACGCTTCTGCTGTATCTGATTTCAAAGAAGAATTATCCGACACAAAAGATAGAATGGAAGAGCTAGATTACGAAGAACCTATGCAAAGTTCAATTGCAGAAGTAGCTGAAGAAGTTAAAGTAATGAATAAATTTTATTTACTGGCAAAGTTTTACGTGAGCTCATAAGCTAGTTGTATTGAGGAATTATTTATGTTGCATTATTGTCATATTTCCCGATAAGAACATATTGCAGGCTGCTGAGGAAGTATCTGAAAGACGCAAGGAAAGAATATTTGAAAGGGTTGAGAGACATGCGAAACGTTTAGGTAAATATATTCCTTTTTATAAAGCTTAAAAAAATTAGTTTTGGTTTTGATATTTACTGCCTTGTATTTACTTGATTTATCTGGTTTTCAGTCATGTTTTAATTTTCAGGACCATCAGGTGTATTGAAGCGTTCGCCCACTCCGGATAAACAACTAGAGAGCCATATAACAGTGGATGGTTTCGTACGTAAACGAAGAGTGTCACCAGCGCGATATCCAGTTAATCAGGTCATTCATTGCTCTAATTGTGTAGCTGAGTTGGAACTTTGCTTTTCATTGTTGAACTTACAATTATTCAAAACTTTACCTTATTAATATTCGTTTTTAATTTTCTGTTTAACGTTTTTTTATCAGCTGTAAAACGAGAGCAATTTTTGTAACATTATCTTTAATTTTTATAGTTTTATCATAAGCAAAAAAAAAAAATCATAATTTGCATCCAATTTATGCATTGTTTTCAGGTCATAATGATAAGACAGCTTACTCGCCCTTACACAGTTAAACAATTACAGCAGTTGCTTTCAACTTTTGGTACAATAGTTGAGGGAGGTTTCTGGATCGATAATATTAAATCTACATGCATTGCAAAAGTAATTTTTTTTTCAGCTTAAATATAAAATAAAAATATATTTTTTCATTAGACTTTCAAGTAGCTATTCTTGCATGGTGTAATTGTTTCGTTTTGCAGTATTCAACTGTGGAAGAAGCTGTTGTAGCCCGAGGACGCCTGCACAATGTTGTATGGCCACCGTGCAGTCCAAAAACTTTAAAAATCGATTATTCAGATGATGCAAATGTAGGATTACTTGTTCATAGTTTTAAAACTGGTGTTAATGTAGATTTCAGTTTTGGTATTTTGAACTGTAACATTGCAGCTAGCTAAGCATATCGTTGCCGATCAGTCGCAAAGTGAAGAAATAACAAAAGGAAGCGTAGAAACAATGAGATCTCAGGATTCAGGGATCTCAGCCCCCAGTCTTCGTGTATCATTGTCGGTTGATGAAAAACGTAGACATATACTGCCAACCAATCAGGATGAGTTGGCAAAAGATTTAGATAAAAGAGAACGAGAAGGACGCGGACATGGTCATCGAGGACGAAAGCGCTCGGCTTCACCGATAGGGGTATTAATTTCTTAAATTCATGATTTCGAAATTTTTTCGTGTCAGATTTATTGCTTGTTTCGGGTCACTGTTGTATTCTTTCTACATGCGATAGCAAAAGTTAGTTTCAAAGCGATATTTGAAGAACAGATTTTTTTTTACTTTATAAAATTCTAATTCACAGCATTCGGAAGCAAAACGGGCACGCGAACGAATTTCACCATGGAGAGATGAACATCGTCGTACTACTGCTTCACCTGAATTGAAACCGAGCGGTTAGCTTTAACTGTTCTTGCTGTTTCGATATAATATTTACATTAATAGAAGCGAGAGTGAAACTGTTTTGTTTAAACTTTTCCTTCATTTGTAGAACCGGCGAAGCGTGTGAAAACGGCAGACGAATTATTTTTGAAGACAAAAACTCAACCGGCTGTATATTATTTACCGCTAACTGAAGAACAGGTTTTTTTAATATGGCTTCAAAAAATAATTTTTATGCAGAGAGCGCATTGCGTACCATATTGGTCTTATTATATATTTTGAAAAAAGCACTTATTTTACTGCATCATCTTTTATATATTCTGTATGTTTGAATAGATTGTCAGTGATAAATACGGCAGTTATTGTTTGAGTTTCATTTGGCTATTTTTAATTGTATCCCTAGTTTAGATTGTTGAACGCACCAAACGAAAAGCTATAGAAGCAGAGCTGGCCAAGAAAGTTGCCCAAAATGGGACCACGAAGCGAAAGGAGAAAGACGAGCCAATCAAAGAAAAAACTAGTACGAGTAAGCGTGTCAGCGCTAGATCTCCAGTGTCGCGTCGACGCTCACGCACCCCACCATCCCGTCGGCGATCACGTACTCCTGGGGGGCAACGTGATCGGCGACATTCCAGATCCCGATCACCACGCCGCCGTCGTTAGGTCGTCGTACCCTGTAAGGTGACAAATGATGCAGCCAGTATTTTAAACTTTCAAATCCTTTTTTGCCATTTGTTTCACTTTATCAGTTATTTAACTTTACATTTTGGAGCTTTTACGATTTCTACTTGCCCATATCACCCTTAATTTTCATGTACTGAAAACTGGTTGCTCAAAATTTCATTAATTCCGCTGCTAGCTATTCAAAATTACAGTATTTCCGCTGCTCATCTCGTCTACCTTTCCTTCCTTTTACTATCATGTTTTCTTTTCCCACCTTCTGATATCTTACGTATCTTTTACTTATATAGTATCTTATTTAAGGTACAGATTTCCCTCTACCTTTTATTTTTGTTGAAATTGCTCGTCAGGCCTTCAGAATTCGCTGCAATTAATGTTTGCGGAGCAAGCACATGAATGATAAGCGGAATGGAGGTGATGTCGTGAGCAAACTGTGAGACGCGGTCTCACCGCTGCTTCTTGTGATATCGAATACGGAGGAAAAAACGATTTCAGCCTGCTTCAACAGCGAAAGCTAATTCATGGCAAGGTCCCAACAATGCCAAGAGGAAAGACGTCGTTAAAGCATTGATTTGCATTAAACCTAACATAGTTACTAGTTGTTTGGGCATACAGTATTATATATGTTTCGCTCATTCAGTTCCATGCGTGGTTGGTTTTACGGCTGCACAAATTTTGTTAAGCCTATGATTCTCTCAGATTATGTCGAATAAAGTTATTTTTGTGTCATTACATTGTTTTTTTTCATGAAAAAAAAAACTGTTGCAGTTTTACAAAAATAAATCCGAGAATAAGTTTTTTTTTTTTTTTTTTTTTTAAAAAAAAAAAAAATAAAAAAAAAAAAAAAAAA
>JARVGP010001171.1:0-20944 GCA_029876185.1 Mansonella ozzardi
TGTATGTTTGTATGCATATATGCATACGTGTATCTGTATATGTGTACGTGCACCTTTTTATGCCTTGAAAACTAACAGATTTCATCCTTAGCAAAATTAAGAGTTTTGCATGAAAGATTAAAAGCTAGAAAACGTCTTCTAATCTAATTTATATAAAATACATAGAAAAGCAGGTTGAATGTAGATTTTATCTGCTATTTACAAGAGATTTTCTATATCTGTCTATTTGTTAATGTATGTTTGTATGCATATATGCATACGTGTATCTGTATGTGTGTACGTGCACCTATATATCTGTCTATTTGTTAATGTATGTTTGTATGCATATATGCATACATGTATCTGTATATGTGTACGTGCATATAAATATATTTATTAATAATAATAATTGATATGAATGATTCATATTTATCACATGAATAAATTATGCAAATTAATGAAATATACAAAATTTGCCGCAAAAAAAATTGTTTTATCAAATGAAAATTTATATAAAAAAATAACAAATTTTAAATTTGAAATTGTAAATACAACAAAATTTTTAGGGCATAAATTATTTCTTTTGCAAATTATTTGTTAAAATTTGATAAAATTTTATCAAAAATCTAATCAATGAATGCTTTACAAGCCTTTTCGAGAAATGATAGCTTAATTAATTTTAATTGTAAAATACGACTTACCTTAATTACATATGCAAAAGAATTAGAGAAAAAGATCAATAATTTAAAGTTAATTCGAAACTGTTTTAAATTTTTTTTTTTGTCAATTAAATTATATAGCATAAAGTTTAGCTAAATTGATTATTCAAAAAAAAAAAAAATGAAATATTAAAAAAGCTAGGTAAATAGTTAAATAATTAATTAATATATTGGAAAAAAAATTACTACAAATTATTTCATTTCAAATCCATTGAAAAAAAGATACATATAAATAAGAGTGATCCTTCCCAATTCTTTTTATAATAATATACTTTTCATTACAGTAGCGATAAATTAACATAATTAATTGCCTAAAATTTTTGCAGACAGAAATGTGATTATAAATTTTGATTATTGATTTTAATTACAAATTTTTTTTTCTATTTTCCTTTTTTATAACTAATCGATAATGTATTTATGATAAGAAATTGATAAAACTAATTAAAATATCATTCAAATCCTGAAATACCAAAAAGAATAGAAGACATCTAAAGATTGCTTTTTCTTCTGATATAAATTTATTAGCATATAATGAAATTATTGTCTAGCTTTGAAATTGACCTTAAACATTTAAGGTCATCCTAATGAGCTTGATACTTATTGTATCATTGATAAGAAATGATAAGAATAAAAATTCTTATCACTTCATGAAACCCCAATAAATTTATAATAATTTGAAAATATCAAAATTATGAAAATTAGCATTGATAATAATTTATTGCTTATTCTATAGCGCCTTGCTTACTTATTAATTTATTTACTAATCACAAATGTTTTTCATCTTTCAACCGACAAGTTTTACTCGATTGTTTGTTATACACTAAATTATTTATTCAATTAGTTTTTTAACTCATTCAACTATTTGATTCCTTACTTAACTTACTGAACAATTTAATTAATTATTTAACTCACTGAACCATTTAATTAATTGTTTAATTTATTTAGCTAAAAAACAAATGAAGCCAAAAGACAAATAAAGCTAAAAAATAAATGAAATTCATTCAGCAAGCATATTGACAATACTTCATTGTGAGAGTTTCGCGTAAATTAAAAAAATTCAACAGCAACTATCAATAAATCAATTCAAAAAAAAATTATTTTAAAAATAAAAATCTTAATTGAATGTTATTCGCTCGCTCTCTAACCGTTTTCTTTCTCTCTCTCTCCCTCTCCCTCTCTCTCTCTGTAAGAACCTTTATATAAAGTTGTAAGTGTTTAGAAAAAATTAAAAAAATTAAGAAAGAACTTTTTTAAAATCCAATTAAACAAAAAGATAAGAGAAAAGAAGGTCGAAAAAAAACCGGTTCCCGAAAATAATTACATCAACATCCATTCTTGTATATGGCAATTTTTCCACAATTCATTTTTACAGTCATTTTTCTTTTCTTTTTTTTTTTTTAGTGAAAATCATTTTCAACAAACATTAGCAGTGCTCAATAATCTACAAATCTGCACAATTTGTGGGTTGATCAATTTAGATCAATTTAATCAATCCATCAGCTTGTTAATCTAATCATTTGACTGACTGACTCTATTATAATTTAGTGGTCAACTACAAATTATCTCATTTTGATTCGTTTAAAAAAGCTTTTTTTTAAAAAAAAAAAGAAAGGAAGAAGATGTTAAATATTTGAAATTTGAAATTGAAAAAAGCAATACTCAAAATTTAAAAAAAGACTGGACAATTGGCACTCAAAATGAATTAAATGTTTTGAGTTTTTATATTAATTACAGTTATCACACTGTTATTAATTCTTATCATCACTATTGTCATTATTGTCATTATAACTCTTGCTATCGTCAATTACTAATACTTATTAATTATTAGGATTATTATTATTCATGGCAGTTATTATTACTAATTATTATTCTCAGTAATCATCATTATCGCTATTGTTATCATTATTATTGCAGTTATTATCAATTAATTATCTTGTTATTATTAATCAGTACTGCTAATTACTATTATCGCTAACAATATCATTAATCTGTAATGTTAACAATATGATAATAATAACAGTAACAAAGCTTTTATAATATTTTAAAATTTATTTCTGAATTCAAAAAAGAAAATTTTCTTTTTTAAAAGCATTTTTAAAATCAAACAAAAAAAAGAGGGACACTTTTGCATTTTATTTTATAATAAATAATATCTTTAACTAAATAAATCGCTTCATTTTGTACCTTAATTTATTACAGCAAATTATAATTAAAATAATCAAACTATTGAGCGATTAGAGACTATAAATCACTGAATCAAAACTTCAGTCTTCTATGTCCACATAAACATATTTATGTCAATTCGAAACTCAAATATTTCAGCCTGTTATCGTTTATGACGCAAAATAAAATCAGACATGTGGCCGACTTTTCAAGACTTTCAGATAGAAATTCTGCTTAATAAAGAAGTTGAAATATAATAGTAATACTAGTAACCCCATTCTTATTATTATCATCATCATTGATAATGATAATGATGAAATGATGAACGAATTAACATCACTATCATTCTTATTATCAATATTATTATCACTATTTTAAACATTTCATTTCTCCTACATTAGTTTAAACATCTTCAAAGTTTTTTGAATTTCACCCAAAACTTTTTATTTGACACATCTGTGAAATAATTTCATTTCATTTGACCGACATGAAACCATGGCAACTTTGTATTTAGAGCAAAAGCACAAAGTATTAATAGTAAATTAATAGCTTATACAAAATAATCCAATAAATGCAAAATTAATTAAAGTTTACTAAATTATTATGAAGTGATTGATACGGTTGTTGATTATGTAATTTCAATTGTGTCTATTGGTAATAGTTTGGAACAGTTGAGGTGACAGTGATTCGTTATTATAAAGTTATTATATGTTATGATTTTATTTAAGCGTTCATTTTAATAATTGCAATTTTAGAATATTTACTGAATTCCTACTGATAATCTTTCGTACTAATATTTTAATGTTAGCGATTTTTTATATGCCTTACTTTAATTTAAAAAAAAATAAAAAACACTTAAATTATTTTCGGTATACTTTTTTCATTTTTTTTCGCACATTAGCAAAAACGAAATGGAATGAGCTATTGCTGTTGTGTTTCTTAGAAGTATCAGCATTAGCTGGACTAGCTACAGTTATAATTGAAGACAAATGTCATCAAACCTGTTGCGGTGTAATCTGTTTTATTTTCAATTCATGTTTACTTTTTCACACATAAATACATAATATTATCGCCTTCTTCATTTTATTCATTCGGGTTTTTGCTAAGTGCGAAAAAAAGGATGGGAAAGTATTATGGAAACAATTTAGTAAAACTTTTTAACCTAAATAAAACTATCATCAGATAATATCTGATGATCCAAATTATTGATTTAAATTTCGTAATAAAATGAAATTTATTGTGAGAAATTTAGAAAAAGCAAATCCATTCATCAATCGCTTGTGGCATTTCTGTCAAGTATATCATATCAGTTATTAGTGGGATAATAGCAAATCCATTCACCAATCGCTTGTAGCATTTCTTTCAACTGTATCATATCAATTATCAATGAATTAGTAATAATCACTTATCGCTTTGCTAAATTGAAAATTAAAATAAAATAAAAACAATCTATGGTTTGGTTAATAAACTTAAATGAAAAAATCCATTAATCTAAACGTGAATAAAATATCAAATTTTGTAACAAAAAAAAAAAATAAATTTCTTTCAAAATTATATAGTCATATGCGTTGTCGTAGCTTGGCTTCGCGAACGAAGATTTGAAAGAAATTCTTCGAGCCAGCATTGCGAATTTTTTAGGTGAAGCACAAGTATACACAGAACTATTCCCATACTTTTTTCCGGAGGTTCATCTGTCACAAGTTTTGCAAATTTGGACATCAGGTTTTCTCAGTTCATAGGTTTTTGTTAAAATATCCTTTTCTTTAATGAATAACTTTAAAAGGACTAAACAATCTCTATTTATTTGGATTTGAGATTAGAGTTATTCGTCTTTTATGGTGATTGTTTGAAAGCTAACGTCTCCAATCTACTCGTGAGTATACTTTTTTGATCGTTCAGTTTAGTATGGAAAAACCTACCAGAAGCATATGCCATTGCTAACATAGTTTAAAGCCATATAAAGAAATGCAAAGTCGCCCGTTGAACAATAGTAATAAAATCAACAATGTAATGATTATGGTACTGATACGATAGATGCAACACAATTCTTCAATTCATACCAAATACGCTTCATTTCTTTCAGCAATAGCAGTGATAACCAAGAAGTGATAATATTAAAACTTTACAACTTAATCTTGTTCCAATTACAAAAAGAAATATTTGAAATAATTTAAAATAAAACCCAAATAATTAAAATAAAAGAATACATCCGTATGTTCCTTTAATTCAGTCTATTTTCAATTGTTTTTCTGAGCGATTGAAAATTCACTAATGACACCATAATGGTTGATTTGGAAAAAGAGTGCATGGAAGCAAATTTATCAGTGATAAAAACACAGATGAGATTGTCAACAAACATTATCCTTTATCAGTCCAGTTATTACTAATAGATAGGTATAGTCGAAATTACATTCTCAACAACCATTCAATCAAAAAAAATTGGATCAGATTAAAGATCAGATGGGAAAATTTATTTAAATAAAGAAAATAGGAAATAAAGCGATAAGAATAACAAATAAACGGAGTGAAATAATTCAAAACAAAGAAAATTTTTTGACAAAACTGGATACAACAACTAAAATAACTATCATTGATGACCATTCAGCATTCAGCAGCACATGAAATGCGAAAACTTCGGAGGGCAATACTTTTCGGAAGTGAAATAAATTGATTAAGTAACCGGAAGTTTAAAATTTTAAATCTTGAAATATTTTCCTGCGAATGGAATAGAAGAAAAGTATATCAAAGTTCGAAAAATTGAAATGATCGCAAGATTTATCAAATTATGAATTTGAAAATTAAAAAATCTACGAAGAATTCATTGATTGAGTATTCAGATAAAAATAAAGCTGATGAAGAACATTTTTCTTTCATCAGTAAAACTTAAAATCTGGAAAACCTATCCTTAATTTTATGCCGAAAAAACTGTATAACTATTATAATGAGATATTTTCCTATTACGGTCCAAACTAATTCGAAATTTTTTGAACTAGTAATGAAAATGATTGCATAGAAAGCCCAAAAATGCCCATTTCGCAGTTAGCAGTTTTCTTCGCGATAAACTTGGCTCGATATTATAATGTTCAAAGACTTGGCTTAATGTCATAAAGTTCAAAGGACTAATTTCTGATTAAGCTATTAAATTTAGGTTTCTTTGCTCATTGTTTAAATGGAAATTTTTCACATCATTTTATTATCCTAAGCAATTTTACCCGTTTTTCCAGTTTCATAACATTCGAACAATGGAACTTCATGAATTAATTCTATTTTTAATTTTGGCAAAGATGACTTGCATTATAATTTGTCATATTAAATGTTTTTGAAATGACCAAAACGGAAAAGCAAATTCCATTCGTTATATGTTTTCATGTCTTCAAGACACTCTCGAATTTTGCTTAATTAATTCATTATAATAATTTAAATTAATTCGTCATTAATTGAAATTCATACCAGGACCGAGCTGTTAGGAATTTCGGAATACTTATTATCAATTGTTATTCAGAATGTATTATCAATATTAGAGGTAACCTTAATTGCAACGCATATTTTGCAATAACTACTATTTAATTAAAAAATCTTAATTAATCCTATTTTTAAAGCCAAATAATTGTATTCACAACGAAGTGAAAAAACATTTGAAGCTATGAACAATTTTGACAATCAAAGAATTTTTTAATTATCGTGATTGTAATTTTAAATTTAAAAAGAAAAAAACTAATTCACTGTGTGATTGATGTTGTGTACATGATAAAATATTAATCAATTTTTACTATTTAAAATAACTATTTGCATGAACCATATGTTATCAGACTGATTATTGGCTATGAATAATAATCAAATGGGTTTGGATAAAAAAGATTCAAGTCTTAAGATCAAAAACAAAGTGATCTTAAAATTACTGATAGATCAATGATTTATTTACAAAAATAATTGAAGCTGCCAATTAAATTTCAATCAATGACGAATTAATTAATTTTTATCGATTGACCAAGTTGCAAAGCTTATCATATTTGTTCAATTATGTTGATAAAAATACTCTAGCATAGAGAAAATTTCAAATGATTACATCCAAATTGAAATTTATTCAAAGAATGAAAAAAGAGAAATTTATGCAAAAATTTTTTTTACCAAAATTTTGTCATAAATGATTTTTTCACGTTTTCCCCTGCTTTCTTCTGGCTTTCCTTCGAAGATTACAGCGTTTTTACGTTGAAAAATCACTGCTGTTTCTCAAGATAATAATATATGTAAGTTATTTGAATATTAATTTTGAAATTTACAATTATTTCAAAAAATTTTTGAAATTATCCACAAATACATGATGACAGCTATTTTTGATAATAATTAGCAAAAAATCAACATAAATAATTATCTACAAAAATATGACAGTTATTTGACAAAAATTCTATTCTACAAATTAACAATTATAATATTAAACATTCAAAAAGTTAATTTTTTTACTTCTCGATATTTCATTCCTTTTTTTGTCCCTAATGAATATTATTTGAGTAATAATTATAATAATTTGGAAATAATAATAACAATAATGATAGTGATGATGATAATAACACTAATGATAATTATTATAAACTGATAATATCTATGAATATCAATTAAAATTTCTTTAGATATACTTTTTTTTTTCACTTTTGAATCTTTTCAGAGAACATTATCTGATTAAATTTCAATATATGCTTATTAAATTTAACATCTATTTGTTTTTTAAATTCCAAAATTTTAGTGCTAATAAAAAATGAAATAAACATTTTCTTTTTATATGTAAAATATTTGATAAGATTTAATTTTTGAGTTCTGTAAAAAATTTTCATCACATTTCACAGCTCTCTTTTACTTTCGCACTTTCTCTCATTCGGCTTCATTTTATGCTCCTCTTATAATTAGCATAAGTCGGTGAAATAAATTTAATCAATAATTAAATCAATTTCAAATTGTTTCTTGAAAAATTTCATTTTCACATAAAATCATTCATCAATAATAATCATGAAATGAAATGACGAAAATGATACTAATCAAAAAGCTCTTTTAATTTCAAAAGAACTGGTTCATCTATTTACTTCATCCAATAATAATTAACAAATTGTTAATCTAATGAAAAATATTATTGCCATTAGCTATTATTATTGGATATTTTAATTTGCAATAATTTCTTTCTCATAATATCAAATTTAGCTTTTAAATAAAATGTTGCAATATTTTATTTCTTTTATTTTTTTCATGATTTTTTAAGATTTAAGTTTTTTTTTTTTTTAAATATTCAAATGTTAGAATTTATTACTTGGATAACTCAAATAACTGTTGCAGTTGTTAAACTATCAAAGTTTATTGATAAAATCTACTGTCAATTAATAATATCAAAATGATAATTGATAATTGAATGTAAGCTATTGTTCTAGGACAGAATGTATGTTCATCATTTTTAAAAAATATTACTATAACAATTAATATGAAAATTTTGTAGATGTTTCAGCAGCTTCTCATTACAGTAATCGGCTATAGTTTACTTCGAAATGTGATAAATGGTCGATGTATCAGTGCAAGTAGATGTGGGCAAAATTTCATCGACAAACGAAGCGAACAATTATCAAGATCAATGCATTCCAATTCAGTTAACTGTTGTAATCAGCAGCACGAGATAGATTGTGAAACTGATAAAAATTTTATCAGCAATAACTGTTGCAATTGTTGTTGTAAGCCGATTGCATCAGTTCCTCATACAAATGATAATGATAATTACAGTAGCGACAAAACCATAATAATAACCGGATGTGAATCCTCAGCAGCAAATTGCAATTCGAATGATGTATCAGATGTGGATGTTTCAGAAGAAAAAGATGAAATTTCGACAAGTGTTCCATCAATTTCCGATAAAATATCATTTGAGAGCAAACCAAATTGTCCAACTGCTCCTTCTTGTCCTTTGCCATCTCCACGTTCTATCAGCTCACCTTTGAAAACTCAAATCTTCACGAAAAATCACATTTTACCGATGATTCCAGCAGGGATACCAATCATTCCATCACCTCAATTGGATTTATTAATTAATGGTGGTAAATTAGGATTCAGCAATATTCGAGATCTTCATTTGCAAAAAATTAAACCACCAACAGTTAAACAACCTCTGGCACAGGTGAAAAAATTTGAACTTCCGTTTTTCATTTTTTTTTTAAATGTTAGGAAGCATTACATTTCGTAATTGAATTTAAAATTTATTAAAAAATTTAAAAAAAAGAAATACTATAAAAATTATTTAAATTTCCAAATCGAATATAAAATAAAAAAACCAGTACTGCTCGTTTCTTAACAAGTGAAATGTTCAGCGTTTCATAGCAATTTGAACTCTCTTTTTTCAGAGCTTATAATTTCAATATTACTTTATAGATCAAAAAAAAAAAAATGCAGCATAAAGTGTAAAATAGTTTTGATGGAATTTCAAAACTGGTTGAAGAAAAAAGAACTAATTAATTTTATCCAGAAGATTTAATTAATTTTTGCGTACATATAAATTTTTTTGCATATTTTATAACAGAAACCACCAGTGGATAATTTCCCACCACTGGAATCACCGGTGGATAATTTTCCACCACAGCAATCACCAGTGGATAATTTTCCACCACCACATGATTGTTGCACTCGATGTAACGGAGCAAACTGTCTATCACGAAACAATAATAACAATAATGCAGTAGTAGCATCAGCAGCGAAAATATTCAACAGTAGACGAAATCATGAATTGAAATGTAAAAGCAATGAGTTAAGAAAATTAATGATAGCGGTGAGTTTCTTTTTTTTTGTAAATTAAAATTCATAGTCCAAAATTTTTTTTAATGTTCATAAAATAATTTCAAGTATTTGAATAAATTTTAGCACCATTTTTATGATTTTAAGAATTGCAGAAAACAGGAAATGCAAATTTTGTTAACAATTTAACAATTGATTGAAAATAAAAAAAGTTTAACTGTATCTAATGGAGATTTAATTATTTCAATTAAGATTAAATTTATTAAATGAAAATTTAGGCATTTAGGCAATTTAGACACGTTTTGTTCCTTCTTCTTCTTCATTTTCTTCTTTTATCCTTAATTGCTTTTACACTTATTTTTCCTCTTGCATGTTTACAAATTTGTGTTCTTTATTTTTATTTTCTTTCAATGTCACCAAAAACTAATTGAATTTGTCAATTGTTATGTCTTTTAAAACAAAACTATTTCAATTTTATAATAAATTTTATTTTAACTGATTTTTTTATCAAATAAAAATTTTAAATTGAGAAAATCATCTGAAAAAAAGCGAAATTTTATATCTACGATTAATAAGTATTTACAACTTTTTCTGATAAAAACTTTTTTTGACGATTTTTTTTTAAAAAATTTTAAAAAATTATTCATCGTTATTATCGTATACATTATGCCGACGTTTAACAAATGAAATTCATTATAGCCACTCTGTTATCACCAATAAAATAAATTATTAACAATTATCATTAATTTCAAAATCTTTTGCGCTATAAACAATAATAAGCAAATAAAATTTGAACTAATTAATATACTATAAAATTAAAACTGGAATGATATATATATATATATATATGTATGATGGAAATAATTTACATTAATTTAGAATCTGGAATGATGGAACTATAAACAAACTAATTACTGTAAAAAATTAACATTACAACATTTCCATTACGTTTTTATGGTAGACAACAGATGTTGACACATCAGCAAAAATATGTGTAAACCTTTAACATTTATTATGATTCAATAAAATTAGTGATGTTTATTGAATTTACAAGAAACACATAAATTACATGACACATAATGACAATTGAATATCAATTTAATTTGATAAAAAGAATAACCAAACTGATAAATGATTAGATAATATTTTCGAAATTCACTAGAACAATGTTAGTTTCATGAGAGAAAAAATATTTCAATGAAATATTTTTTAAATTCAATTAATTAGGAAAATTTTAATTCAATTCTTTTGTTTTTTGCATTTTTTTAAATTTCTTATTTTTTGAAGAGCTTTTTTTATGTACAAATAATTTTAATAAATTTGGTAATAAAATCTGATTTAGTGCAATATTTGCAATAGAAAATTTTAAATAAAGAAAAAAGTTTAAAAAGAGTAGTGAAATTTCAGAATATCAAACAAAATGCATCACATTCAAAACGACTAATACAACGAGCAGCGGAAGAGAAATTTTTCGCTCAATTTAATGTCATCTGCTCCAAAGGTGACTTTAGCTATGTGATATATACAGCTGAATATTGTGAAGTTTCCATTGATGGCACCAATTGCTATGCCTTTCGAATTTAATTGAATTTTTTAAATTTAATTTCAATTTTTAAATGTAAAAAAAGAAACTTCTCATTTTTTAAAGTTTATTCATATAATTTTATTTTACCTTTGAATTTATGCGCATATTTCTTTTTGCGTGTGTGTTTATGCGTGTGTGTATGTGTGTGTGTCTATGTGCATTTGTATATGTATTAAATAAAATTTTTCATCTCTTAATTAATTACCATTAAAAAAAAAATTGATACCGTCATTTAAAATTTTTTCTCATATTATTAAATAAAACTTTCTTTTTTTTATAAAAATCAATTTAGTTATTAAATGATTATAAAAAAATTTTTTTTCGCAGTTTCAATTATTCCATATTCCAATATTTCTAAGCTGTCATCAGTGCAAAAAAACTTTCAACAAAATTTCCAAAACATCCTACTTACTATCAAATATATTTACTTGACATTTTAATTTCTGATTAATTCACAAATACCAATAATGATAAACTGATAATGATAATGATATTTAACATTACAGCAAAAAAAAAAATTATTATTAGTCGTAAGCATTTTATTGAAATATTGTACGATTTATTTTATTTTTTAAATTTTTGCTCTTTTTCTTTTTTTTGCATTAAATGAATTTTGTTCTTTCAATTTGTTATGCAAAAATAATTGAAATAAAAGATAGCAAAAAAAGAGAAAAAATTAATTAGATGAATTAAAAGTTTGCGCAGAAAATAAAAAGAGAAAAAAACAAAAAATATATTTTAGTTTTTTCACTCACTCATTTTTATGGTTTTTAAAATTGAAAAAACAAAATTATTCGATTAGATTATATTATAATATCAGCATTATTACTGTCAATATGTATAATAGAGTAATTTCAAAAAAAAATTTGATAAAATGCAAATAACGATTTTACATTCAAGGTTATCACTTCCTTTCGATTTCAGATTCAAGGTTATCACTCCCTTTCATCTTCCCTACAATCATTAATTAATTTTTGCAAGAAAAATTTTTAACTTTTGCAAAAAAAAATTTAATTTCTTAGCATTTGCTGCTGATCTTTTGTCATGCAATACGTATTAAATATTTGATGACGATAGTGGACATGAATTTGACCAGAAAAACAAGTTTTGCAAAAAAAACTATTAATTTAGCGACAGCAAAGATGACAATACATTAAAGAAGAAAAAAAAGTTGGGTAAACAAAGAAAATGATGACGGTGATTATCACTATGGCAAAAGCTTAATCAGCGATTGGGTGATAACAATGATAACATTGTTGATAACAAGAAGATAGTGGTAATAAAATTAATAATGATGGTAATTAAATAAGAAAAAATACATCACCGATATAGATAAAGAAAAACAAGTATATTTTTAAAGCGATACAATGTAAATAATCTTGCTAATAGACCAATTAAGAAATTGAATTTGCAATTTAATTTGCTTATTTTCAATTAATGACAATCACAGCATGTTTGTTCCTTCTTGGTTTTTTTTTTTGCTAAAACTTTTAACACTTTCCAAAGTTTCCTGTTTCCAGATTAATTATGGAATATATGAAACGGAAAATATGAAAACTTATCGATGAAACAAATCTCAAAATTTGAGAATAAATCAGATTACAAATAAGTATTTAAATTTAATTTCACATTCGGAATTTATAGCCATTCCTCACTTTTAAAGACAAAAACATTCCGGTATTGTAATAATGAAACAAGGTTTTATTCTTGCACAAATGCTATTCACCGTTTTCTTTAATATGGTATTTCACAGAGTCATGGCAAAACCTTGACAAAGAAAAGTTTTAGTATTTATAAGAAGAGTAAGATGAAATGAAATAATTTAATAAATGGAGAAGTAATTCAAGTTAAAATTCCAGACAAAAAAAGCAAAAAATTTTTTGATCTTAAAATTAAATATAAATTTAATCAATAAAGTAATAATGCTAAAAAATGAATGCAACAAAAATAATAACTGTTCAGATGCTACAGTCCAAAAAACTAAGTTGCGAAAAAATTGTCTTGAAGATTGAATTTGAAAGCTGATGCTTACTTTTCTTTTTGAGAAAGAAATTAGACTTAAACATTTCTGAAAAAAGCTCAAAAAAATCTTAGAAAGTTTTAAAAAAAGCGTTAAACTTGAACGATTAAGTTAAAAAAAGAGAAAGTCATATTTAAAAGTGCAAAGTTGAAATGTAATTTAAATTAAAATGATTTTTTTCTCTTTTTCTATCATAATTTTTTTAGTACAATTTTAATTGTTTTAATCATAACATTTAATCAATAATTTTTTTAATAGATTCTTAAACGAATCAAAAGAAATTTGAAAAAAAATTATTTCAAAAATTGAAAAACTAAACAATTATAAGAAATTTAAAATTTTTTAAAATTTTAAATTTCTTAAAAATATAAAAAAAGCATAAAGATCAAATAATTTTCTCTCTTTGTTCTGTTCATAAATCATTTGCGATTTGATTGCATATTTCGTATATTTTCTCTCCATCATATATTTTCTATAGTTTTTAGCGAAAGGCGGATACGCTACTTTAACCTTGAAAAAAAAAAAATAATTTTTTCGACGTAAAAGCGCTTCTGTTTTTATGTTAAAAAGTCTCTCATTGATGTGTATAAATTTGATAAACATATACATACAGACATGCACACATATACACATACATATACACATTTATAGTTCTAATACAAGATTTCGCATATTTTCAGTAGTTTTAACAAAAACGAGCGTATATTTATAAAAATTAAGACGAGTTGTAGCAATGTCATTTGTCTCTTTTTTTCCTACCTCTCACTGTTGTTGATTCTAATCAAAAATTAAAGGAGGAGCCGTTTTCAGGAATATTTAAAAGGAAGCAAGTAATTATTGTTCAACTATCGCATCATCAATTGATGTAGTGGAAGATAGCTCCAGTTTTAAAATATTATAGTTGAAGTTTCACCTGCAATTGCAATCTTAGATATTTTGACAGTTGTAGTCTCGGATATTCCTATTATTGCAGTCAGATATTCTTATAGTGTATTTTCAATTTAGTTACTTTCCTTTTGCAATAAGTATTTCATTCTTCTCAAATGAATTTAATGATTTTTTTCTTAACTTTTACTTTTTTCTCACATGCAATCTGAAAATTGCGGAATTTTTGGCAATAAACTTATAAAATATTTGTTGTTTCTCTTTTAGATCCTATCTATTCATTTACCATTCGCTAACAATTAAAGATAAAGAGAGGTACGATAAATAATGAATTACGTGAGTGATATGTTAAATTTTATTGAATTCAAATTTCACTTATCATCATTTAGATCGCACTAATGGGACAGTTATCATCTACAACAACTTCGCTAATCTTTTATTTTGGTATCATAGTATCAGTTGCATTTGAACAAGGTTGTGAACAAAGGGCTCCACCACAATGTCCACCACCACCACAACCTTGCATGTGCCCACAATTATGCTTACCGTGTCTTCCATTACCTCCAATACCTCCACCGCCGCCTCCACCGTCTCCACCTTGTTTATGTTTACCTTGTCCTCCTCCTCCGCCTCCTCCTCCTCCTCCGTGTTTACCTTGTCCCCCTCCTCCTCCTCCTCTATGCTTACCTTGCCCACCTCCTCCTTCTCCTCCGGTAATTTTTTCATTTCAAAATTATTATTCACTGTTCAAAATTTAATTCAATTTTTCAAAAAAAAAAAAAAATATGATTGTCCAAGTTACACTCAATGTGCTAACATTTTTTTTCATTGCAATTTTTTAAAAAAATTAACTTTTTATGGAATTCTTTTAGCCTCAGCTAATAAATTCTTGTTGCAACTCTTGCGATAGTCCATGTCGTTTCCGCTCTCGAAAGCGACGTGAAGTGAATGCTACTGCACTTGCAAAAGGTATGCGAAGCTTAAAAGATAATGATCCGGTCTGTAACAATCTTGAATTACGAAGCATCATTGAACAGGTATTTCATTTTGAATTTAATAATATGGTATGATTCATTGAACTAATCTTTATCATTCTTACTGAAAATTTCACTCTCGAAAAAAAAGCAAAAACAGAAAAAACAGACGTTTCGACCGAAACCAGATAATACCTCAGCTGTTAATAATTTATGTTCTGGTTCATCTATCTCTCAGCTGCTCAATGCATAGCTAATAGTTGAACAGTACAATTTGAAAATACACATATAAAGCTTGAAAAAAATCGAGAGTGATTCGTTGCATTCAAAATTTCAAACAGGTGTAGATATGTGCTATCAGATAGTGAGTGAGAAACTCCATTTTAAAAATTTCGGAAATCTAATTTATTGTCATTTTAAAGAGATGGTGTTTCTTAATTTCAAACTTATAAATTTTAAACTTTTTTAACGCTTTTTTAAATTGCAGCAATAACTGAATTTATTATGAACGAAGTTATTGATAGAAATACTGAATAAGAGTAGATAGCTCTTCTTTTTTTGAGGACAAATGATATTAGCATTTTTAAGATATGAAAATTTCTTATGGATATTGCAGAATTTTGTAAATGATATTTGGTTGACTAAAGAAATGATCCAGAAAGCACTCGCAGCAAAATATCCTTCCATTGGCTACAGTATCGTTTGTTCCACCGGTGATTTGGTCTATACCGTTCAAACTAATCATTTTTGTTTAGTCCAACAAAATAATACATCCTGTTACGTTTTCAGGCCTGTATAAGTATTTCAATAAAATGATTGAACTTTAATGTATTTTGACCAACATTAAAAGATTATTTCCAAATTTCAATAAATAACCATTTCTGAGCAAAAAATAGTTAAAATACTATCGCCGTTAATATATACTTATATATATATATATATATTCCTAATATTTTAACAAGTCTATAAGTGGGCAGTGAACAGACAAAAGGATGAAAAAGCAGGAAAAAAAATGGCTCGAAAATTGTACTTCAAATGCTTAGATGCAAATATTCTGCCTAGTTCCAATTCTTTATTCCATACTCCTAAGAAATGCTAGAAATGCTGGAATTTTAAGAAAATTACTAAATTTTAAGTTCTTCAATATACTTTGTTTCGAATTTTTCCATCAATAGATATTATCTCGAGATAGTCGAGATATTATGCCTACGATGACCAGTGTTGAATGATTTTGTTAAATAAGCTGGTAAAATAAATGCATTCATCGAATTATTATGAAAAATATCAAGCAATGAAATTTGATCGTTTAAAAAAAAAAAACGTCCAATCGATATCATAAGATACTTAATCATATGATTGTTACCGACAATATTGTGATCAATAATATGATTTGTCAGGCGGTTTCGAAATGAAGGTCAGAAGCAAACTAAAATATGTTTTAAGAGTGCAACATGATGATGATTTAAAAATTGACTGCTGCCAGTTTTCCTTTTAGCTAATAAGTTAAAAATTTTGATAAAAATTTATTTTTAAAATAATAGAATTTACTAATTTTGAATCTTGTGGTTCTTGCTACAAAATAAAGAAGTCAAAGTTGCTCATAATCAAAAAGATGTTAGAAAATACAAAAGTCTAATAGCAATGAAAAGTAAATTTAAAAAACAAAAAATCTCATTTCCATCTAGCTATCAATGCTATATCAAAATGTCATCCATAGCATTAATCGGATTATATCAATGAAATATGCATGAAAATTGAATCATACCAGATATTATTATCAGGCAAGAACAAAGTAGGAACAAAGAAAAAATGAAGTAAACAAGACAAAATGTTCCAGAATGATTCTTGAGTTGCTGTAGAAGCTAGCAGACAGAAAAGATCTAATCGATGTGTGCTGCTATTGCAGTTTTTTTTTACGATATTACTGGAAAGTTCCGATCGAAAGACTATATAAACGGCGTTATCATTATTCATTGTTACTATTCGTTGTTACGTTGTTACTATTGACTTATCAATCAGATTTGACAGATTCTTATTGTTACATCTGCTACTATTATCCGTTACTACACTTGTTCGATACCATAAGCAATGGATGATCCATTCCAATGGTATCTTGAACTTGAGCGTTTTTCATTTCATTAGATGTTGCGTATTTTAAATATTTAAATTATTTCACAAGAAAAAAGCAAATTAATAATTGGTTTGAAATGAGCATAAGGCCACACATTTCTCACTGGCTTGAATTGTCTAATGTGGTAAGCTAAAGATGAGTATTCTGACAGGCGGGTAATTTATTTCCTTTCATTCCAATAATTGAATTTATCAACAGCTATAACAGTAAATTTGTTTTTTCGTAAAGATAACCCAATATTCTCAGATTTGGAATGATTCATTCCTATTGTTAACATTGATGTCAACAATGACTTATGTAATTGCGATTTTTGATTATAATTTCTTCAGATATTTCTAAATTTAGAAGGATTTGGTTATCATTCAGTGAACTCAGTGATGTCACTTTTTCGTCATAATCCTCGCGAGCATTTCTATACTTCACCAATGGAACGTTTTATTGTAAATCTTCTTGATAATGCATTCGACGATAGATCATATCGACCGCTGCAAAGTGTTGCACCGTACTGGCTACATCAACCGATGCTGAATGAGTGTAATATCGGGAATGCAGTTGGTGAGGTAACTGTAACTTGCTGTTTGGCATTTGTTTTATTTTTAGATTATATGCTTTTAAAACCCATGCTTGTCCAAACTCGAAATTTTCAGGTATTGGATGAGAAAGATAAATTTGCAGTCCAAGTTGATGTCTCTCATTTTCATCCCAAGGAACTTTCAGTGTCGGTTCGCGAACGTGAATTGAATATTGAAGGTCATCACAAGGAGCGTACCGATCAGGCAGGACATGGTAGTATTGAACGTCACTTCGTTCGAAAATATATCATGCCAGAAGAAGTGCAACCTGATACCATCGAATCACATTTGTCCGATAAAGGAGTGTTAACAATTTGCGCGACTAAAAAAATTCCAGGTTCACCTGCAGTACGAAATATTCCGATTCGAGCTTCCCCAAGAGAACCGAAAGCAGATGATAAATTAGACTCAAATGATGCAGTACAATCACAGTGAAAAGTTTTTGTTTTGCATAGAAAAGAATGTTTCATTAATGAAATGTGAAATTTGAATACTGGTTGAAGTGACCGTGAAATGACCATGACCATGACCATGACTCATGACCGTCCACATGGAAACAATAACTCTTTCAATTCGCTGTGCTTACTTTCATTTATAATCTAGTCAGTTTCTTCGAGTGGAAAAATCTAATATTTAAATCAGCGCAAATGGATGCTCATTTTTTCATTCATGGATTTGCAAATAATGGATAAAATTTGATTCTTGTAAATTTTTTTTCGCACGCTTTTATCAATGTTTCATTTTATCTGTTTTATCAAAGAATCAGTCTATTAGAGAAATAAATATGATTTGGTTTTCAGTTAGTCATTTTTGAAATATTCTGCACTTATTTGTATCACTATTCTTTCTGCATTATCAAATTAATTATCACATGTTTTAGTTTTACCAATTTTTCTGGCAATTAAAAATTTACTACTTAAATCATGTTCTTCGTCAACGTGTTGCACATTAGATGACAGAAATAGTTTGTATATTTACATACTGCTGAAATGATATGTCAAATTAATGTTGCCGATAATTTTCCCTTAACCGTTCAAACACATTGCTTTTGTTTCCTTTGGCAAAATAATGTATCCAGTTATATATCTCAATAAAATTACCTTTTATTTATTATTCTGGAAAATAGCTATTCAAAACATGCTTTCAATTTCGTTCCTTCTGTGATGAATCCGCTGCAGTGAAAGTTTTGAGGCAACACTTGCAACAAAATCGTCATATCATTCCGAATGTTCCGAAATGATGAACAAGAAAAATTAGCATCCAAATGCTTGCTATAATCTACAGTTTCGAATGAATCGCTGTAGACTCATTATATGTTGAAGCTTAAAACATAAAGTATTTTAAATAATGAGTTTCGATTTTTTTTTTTTTTTTTTACTGCAAACTTAATGAAATACTGCAATCCGATTCGATCACAGTGATAATAGCAACTTAAGCCAGCATAACATTTTTAACCGAAATAATTGCTGTCAAACTAATTGAACTAATGAAAAGTGGCTAGTAACTATCAATTATTATCAATTAAAAATTATTATTATCAATTAAAAATTGATACTAACTATCAATTTTTAATCTTTTGTACTGAATAATTTCATTTCAGTTACTATATTGCATTGTTTAAAATAATTTATATAAAGCAGCTTCAACATTTTTTTGTAAAATTTTATTTCAATTCGCTTCAATTTTTAAAATTTTGATTTGGATAATAATTAGACATAGCTAATAATTAAAATACCTTTCCACTCAACTGCATCAGAACATAAAAACGGGCGTACAAAATCTTAAATGTCCTCTGTAGTTGTCATATCTCTTGTTAAATAGTGATGTTAGTCCCAATTTCTTATTGACAGTGCAAGTCGAAAAAACAGAAATAATTATATTGCAAAATTATTTGGTTTAACCCGAATCATATTGCGTTAAAATTATTTCGACCAACTGCAAAGCTTTCATAATAAATGATTTTTTTACTTTCACAGTTTCAAGATTTTTACTACTATATTTGATAACATTCTAACTTTATGTTTATAGAGAGATATATGTTCAAACTTATTTTTTAAGCACATTTGCTGGTTCAAAAACCGGTTTGTTGCATTTCATCAGCAATTGTGTTTTAAAAAACAATAGTAACAAGAACTTAACATTTGACAGTTACTCATCGTAATTATTCATAATCATCATAGTGAATGATTATGACATATTGATTTTTTCTCCAATTTTTAATGAAAATTTCTGAAGAAATTACTTAACACAATAACGAAGATAACTCTAAATGACTGTTTGCAATATGACCGTAGAAGTCATTTCATTGGCTAGGACGATACATTGAAGAAATCAAAATTTTTTCTTATTTATTAGAAATTTTGTTGTTTAGTCTTGTTATGTTTTCATCTGAAGAAAAATGCTGTGAAGTTCAATAGGAAAATATCGTATTTTCTCATAAAAGCGTAAAATTGAAGACTGTCAATGAATCGAAGGCAAAAAAATTAAGCGGAGAAATATTTGTAATAATTTTTTTCTTGTTAAGCAAAGCTAGTTTTTTAGCGCTTAAAAAAATACATTGTTTTGATGGCAGGAATAATTATTTACGGCTAAAGTTCAGGAAGATTTGCTTTGTTGGAAATAATTGTTGGAGTGAGCAAATAATTAAAACACCTTTTCGCTCACCTGTATCAGAACATAAAAACAAGTGTTCATACTGTTTGAACAGTTTGAATGATGTGCAAAACATATGAAATGTTTGGATATACTTTTTAATGAAAAGTGTTTTTAGAATGAAAAAAATGCTTCTGCATTTAGGAGGATTGATTTATCAAAAAACCGTGCCAGTGTATAACTGCAAATCCCTAAAATAAATACGTTCAGCATTTCTTTAGCAACCGATTCCGTACACTTGCCCATTGCCATCCATACCATCGTTGGTCCATTCACAATTAGACTTAGATTTTAAAATTACTAATTCTGAAAAATTATTCATTCACCGATTTTATTTTTCAATGTCATCAGCATGGAAATCGAAACAGTATTCTTGTCGGATGATAATTGAAGCATTTTCAGTGTCGTATTGATATTTCGAGATGATCATTCAAAAAATCACCGCCGTATTGCTTCTCATTGCGAGCACTCAAATCATCTTTCTATTTGGAGAAAAGTATTGCAA
>JARVGP010001172.1:0-10422 GCA_029876185.1 Mansonella ozzardi
TTTTGCAATTGTACAGGATCAGATTTTATTTTGTTTCTTCCCATTGCATTAGGCATTGTAATCGCAAAGATGACAATTACAATACGAGTAGTTTAGTTGTATCCAACATATCCTCGCTGTATTCGACATTTAACACAATCGATTCAATTGAATTTTCCGGTATTCGGTTGTTCCGACAAATAAAAATAATAATGTAATGGAGATGCGTCTTTCTCGATTTATTTCTTCGCATTAAAATTCATACACAAATAAAGCTCGTTTCGAATTTAACTTTAAAAATTAAAATTTCATGAAAAGATTTGTCATGAAATGAAAAGCAAACAAGAAAGTAACAGACAAACATTCAATTTCACAGTATCTTTATGTGTCTGTATAAATATTTGTGTTGTATGTATGTGTATGTGTGTATGTGTGTATGTGTGTGTATGTGTGTGTATGTGTGTATATGTGTGTGGTAAAAAGCTTTGATTGGCTGCTTATTCAGTCGTTGATGATGATGATGATGATGATGATCTATCTCATTGGTATATGATAGATAGATGAGTCGATGATATGTGAACTATTTAGCGATAACTTGATCCTGTCTGTCACTGTCAACCTTATCCAGCTCATTTATCGAAAAATACATTCGCATTACTTGTCCTTCTCTCTTTCATTTGTTTATTTAGCAAATTTTTTTCTAAAATTACACTACTCTCTATGCATTAATTCCATTAAATTATATCCAGAATTCAAGTTTATTTCTAACTCATCCCTTTTCTGCATTATAGCATTGTTTCATTAATCAACTGATTTTCTGATACTATCTAGGTGAGCTAAGATTACTGATTAAATTACTGGGAAAAGAAATATCTCTTATCGCAATGATTTCGCTTTCAGGTTATCTGTATTATGATATAATATTAGCAGCATAAAAGTTTTCCGATCCAATGATTTTTTTTCATTTCCAATAAACAAATAAACAAGTAATTTCCTCAAACTAAATGCTGATCATTTCTCTGTTAATTTGAAAGAACTGATTCGTCACACGTTTCATTTAACGATCAAATATTATTTATATAATGTTTCATTTAATAATCAAATATTATTGATATAATGTTAATTAATTGCCATAGTCTTCATTTAACGGTCAAATATTGTAATATTTGACCGTCTTGAGAATTCCAAAAAACTATTTGTAACGTAAATTTTTTGAATTTTTATTTTTTAATTTCAGTTTTTTGAAAATTTTCACTTAATTTTGCTAAAAAAAAGTCGAATTTTTAAAATAATTAATATGATCTAAAATGTGATTGAATGCTCGATTCATTGAAATATGCTACGTTTATTTACACATATATTACGCAATTACGTATCTTGCGTATTATATTTATTCCGAAATAAAATACTAAATGACTATTTAGCTACAAATTGCAAACTATTAATCATGATCCAGAAAACAAAAAAAATCATAATAGTGGTCATAATTTCATTCCAATATAAAATGATGGATAATTATTTAGTTATAATTGCTATTAATAATGTGTCATCAGGAAATTCTATATTTCTTTTTTCTCCTGCCTGCAATTTTTTTCCGTAATTTTTATCTTTATTTTTTCATTGAGAAAGTGCAATTTTTATTTTCCTATTTAATAAACTTCATGAAATTTGAATTTTAGTTTTAAATTATTCTTTTTTTTTTTGGTAATTTTACAATGAATAATCCAGAAACTGAATGTGCATCTATTTATTTTATATGGAATGATTGTTAGATTTTTAACTAATAATTCTTAACTGGTTGATTAACTTAATTAATTCGTGCGTTTGTTGTAAAAATTTTTGATATTCAATTTTTTATCCAGTTTTATTTTTGATATTCAATTTTGTAATTTTGTACTATTAATTTTTATTAAAAAAATTTCATCATGATTAAAATTTATCGCTTTGAAAACATTGTTGTTTATGAATAAGCAATAATTGACCGACCAAAATTCAAGAAAAATCATCGTTTTCAATTTCATTTAAAAAATTTTTTCTTCTTCCTTTCAATCAATGTTTTAAGTAAAAGTCTAAAATTGTTAAAAACTTTTAGTCGTTTACGCAAATCCTTAACAAATTTCCAATGTATTATTAATTAAACTCCTCCATAACAGATAATTAATTACGGAATTACGGAAGGATTAATCAGAAGTGTGTAAATTTGTTCGGCTGAACTAACTAACAGTGGTAATGATCAAAAATTAATTAATTAATTTTAAACAATCTTTAAAATTAAAATTATTCTTAAATCAAAAAAAAGCTGTCGGAGATTAACATCCTCTTTTAAAAAGATCTAAAAAAAGAAAGCTTGTTAGACGACTTTTTAAGTCAATAGCTGCTAGTAATTTGTTAATTAAACTAATCTCAACAATAACAGTAATATTTATATGTGTTATAAAATTTCAATTTTTTTGAGTCCTGAAGTTTGAATAAAATTTGATTGAAAAATCAGAATATTTAAAATTTGATGGAATTTTTGTTTTAATCTAGAACTTCTGTAAGTACTGGAATTTTCAGCTAAGATTTAAAGAAAATACTTTCACGTATGTTAGCAGGTTGAACAAGTCCGGCCGAGACAGCAGGCATTAGAAAACAGGAAGATCAATTCGGACAATCTTGCAATCAAGTACAATGTCGGTTCCTGATCATTGGTGCTAAATGGTATTTGATTATTCGATCTGATCATCCGATCATTGAATTTGTTTGATTTGAAAACCATTCGAGAGCGATTCTATGGATGTAAAAGAGACAATCAACGAAGAGAGATCAAGCTAAGTTAGAAATTTCAAATATTAGAATGAAAAATTAATAAAATTTCTAAAATTACTGTAAAATTAAAATCAAATGGGTAGAGAGAAAAATACTTTACTAGAAAAACATCATTTTATTTTCGTTTTAAAACTTAACAAGTTATTATGCAAATCGGAATTGAACTTGCAATTGTGCATTCTATTGAAGTAAGAGAAGCAGGGAGAAAAGAACAAATTTCAAAATTTTAAAATGGAATTGTTTGTTCAAAGCATTAGTTTTATTTGCTTAACAAAACTCATGGCATTTACATAGCAAATCCTGGAATGATAGGAAAAGCAACTGGAATGCATGTGTTGACCGGGAAAGTCATCAAAGAAAAATGACAAAGGCAAAAAAATGGATAATGCATGTTTTTTTTATTTCATTGTGATTTGAAACTTTTCTTCCCCTTACAAAAGTATATTATTATTAGTAATGATATTTGTTAGCATTCCGCTAGTAATAGTTATTTTTAAATTCAACGTTAAAAGTAAAGTTTATCAGGTACTTACAATTTCTTGCATTTAATTGCATTAATGATTAGTTAAAGGAGAAATCTATTTTCACGTCCATTACTTCATCAATTATCTTTGATTGATTCGTTTACACTTTCAACAAACAAAACGCTTTTGAAATTTTTTGTAGTGAAAATTAAATTTAGAAATTTCTAAATCTTATACTTCTAAGCTTATTCGCTTAAAAATTTCACTTCTCAAAAATATTTAACAATTATAAATTAATAAATTTAATATGAAATTGTCTTTTAGCTTTTTTTTTTGGCATATCTATAGCAAAAACAATATAGTAAGACTTATTTATAGATTCCACCATATGTAAATTCAGTTTTGAACTTCAAGACTGAATTTTTCTAAAACTTTAATTTATTCAAAAAATGCTCCAAATTTAATTTAATCGTTAAAATATGGAAAAGCATAATGGTAAAATACTTTTGGATTAAAATACTTTTATCATATTCGAGCAATGAAAAATAGATGAAGAAAAAACAGTTCAATTGTTTGAAGTGATTAAAGTGACTGATCCGCAATTTTTCAATTTCGATAATTCATTGAGCTTAATTATAATACTTTAAATGCATATATTTATTATCTTTGATCAGTTTTTCTTTTTTACAGGCGTTTTTTGAACGAAAAAAATTGAGAAATGTTTGAACAAATTTTAATTTGTAACACAAATATGAAAAATAATTTTTTGTCAAATTAGCAAATTCAAAATATGTCACCGACTTGGCTCTTTTCCACTTTTGTTTTTTTTCAATTATTTAACAATTAACTGATTTTATTTATTGAAAAAAAGAACTACTCAATTACAGTGGAACAGGTTTCATCACATTTGAAAAGCAGGAAAATTCCCTATTTCATCCGTATTATCGAATTGTCACCGATGATTTCTGTCATTCACTATTAATCCATGGCACTGTTCAAAAGTTAACAATGCACTTTTGTTTACTGCAAAAATGAATAATAGCTAAAGTTTGACATTTTTTTCGTTTTCGAAAAAGTTTTTTGTCAAACAAACTTTTATCCAATATAATTTTTCGTTCTTTTTTAATCTTTCGCACAACTTTTAATTTAATTCAACTGCTGTAAAAACAATTTTGCTACGACAATATGAAAATTCACTTGAATTTACGGTCTTACAAGTTCGAAAAAAAAAACAAAAAAAATTAAAACAGAAATAAATTGTTATCTTTTATGCTCAAATGCTCTTGCATAAAATGAACTTCTTTATTTATTTCTATTGTTGCTCTAATTTATTCCTTCATTAATTAAGAAAGCAAAGAGCGCTTTACGTCAACAATAAGAGCAAAGCTTTTGGGCAAAACCAAAATAATTTTGTATTCATGAGGTGTATATACACGTTACGTCATATGAAACACGTACGTTACGGTATAGCTACATTGTGTCGAAAGGGTAATTTGAACTTATTTATGTGATGATTCAACTGTAGCTGATAATTCAACTGATGATTCAACTTTTTTTTGAAGTTTTTTCTTCTGCGTCATTTTGACATTTGACATTCGACAACATCGGTGATTAATTGAAATAATTCCAGGAAATAAATTATGAGCTTTTTAAAATTAAATTTTAATTTTTTTTTTTTGACAGATTTGTAGAAACTAAATCATTGCGATATTTTAACTGTCTGGCACATCAGCAGTGTTACAACTAAACTTGAAATATTAACATTTTTTTTATCTAATTGCGAATTTTGTTTTAATCTTTCGCATGTTAACTGTGATAACAATTTCATTTCATTAATTATTTAACTAAATTAATTTTTTTGCCAAACATTTCTGACAGCTATTTTTCAGCTATTTCTCAATTACTATGCAAATTAGGCATTTTTATTTGTTTGAATTTTTATATTTAAGCATGCATGAATTCATACAGAAACACACAAAAGCTAATGTACACAAGACACATACACACATACACACATACTCATAGATATACAAAAAAACTTATAGAAGCATTTAAATTATAAACAAATAAACAAATGATGCGACACATTTGCTTGAAATGGTTGTTAAACTGATCCGCTTGAAAATTTCCTAATATCATATCGATAACATTGTAAATTTATAACATGGGAGGATAGCTTATCAATGTCTTTACAATGTGCTGCTGGAATTATTCAGCTAAATTTTCGAATCTTTCGTATAAGCTATAAAACGTATACATATGTAATATATTCCAACAATTCAATATAACTATTAAATGTTTCGTCGCCGTATGTATCCGTTCATTCCGCGATGTTTTTTTTTTTTTTTCTGGATATTCCAAAAAGTCGCAGTAAGTAAAGTATCGTTGTTACATGTCACATATTATATATTCCTATCACATGGTCAGTAGAATTAGGAAGATCGAAAGATTGACTTAAGATCGCTATATTGTTGGATGTGTGATAATCTGTTGAAATCATGATAATTAACATCATGAAGATGTGTGATAATGTTAAAATTATAATGATTAAAGTTACAAAAAAAACTTTGGTAATGTTAAAATCATGATAATAATAATTAAAAATAAATCAATAAATGGCATTAATCATGATAATAATGTTTTAAATTCCATATATCTTTTTTTATTTGCAAAAGTATTAATTCAAACCTGTTTAGTGATGAATAACGAACCAATCTTTTATTGCTTTCCTATTCCCTCCACTTTATCGGATTTCAAAAAATTGATTGAAATGAAAGCATAGAAAACATTTGATTGACATATTTTCCGGACTAAAAATTTCACTAAATATGATTGAAAAAAATCGGAAATTACAACAAGAACTGTAGTTGAAAATACGTTTCACAAATTTCCTTTTTTTCTTTTGTGAGAATTTGTAAGTTTTTTCGATACAATTTAAATTTCAAATTTTTCATAAAATATTGTTTTCTATTTTGCAATAAATTAATTGCTAATTGAAAAAAAATGACAACTCGAAATTCAAATATTTTCTTAAATACTTTTAAATAACAGTAAAGAGTAAATTTCACATACCTTTTTTATTGTCGAAAGTATAAATTGAAACCTGTTCATTGATGAATGCATAAAAGGTTAATTGATTTCTATGGTTCTAGTTCCAGTTCCAGTTCCCACCGCATTGTATTTTCCTCAGCAGAAATGAAAAATTAGATAAAAGTGTAATATTTCATTTTTAACATCATAGTTACAAATTCAAATTTGGGCTAGAAAAATTCCGGAGGAGAAAAATTCCAGATGGATAAGGTTGTTCTTTTTCCCCACTCTATACAGAATTATGGAATAGAAGATCAAAATTATTTACGACTATTGTTTTACAACAAAATAAAGAAATTTGGAAAAAAAAAGATAAAAGTAAGTGAATCACTCATAATTGCAAAATAAAATAATTTTAATTAAGATAGGAGATCGAATTTTAGACAATTTGGATGTGACAAACTTTGAATTTATTTTTTTAAGGAAATGAAATATCAGAAAACATAGCAAATTAAACTTTAGGCAAATCGGTAAATGTTTTTAAATGTGACAAATTTTGAATTTGTTTATTTTTTGAGGGAATTTGAGTAACAGAAAATATGGCAAATTGAACTTTAGGCGAACCGATAAATGTTTTTAAATGTGACAAATTTTGAATTTGTTTATATTTTTAAGGGATTCGAATATCAGAATAAATATTGCTTTATTTGCATACCATAATTACCTCAATACTTTTTTTTTTAGATTAATGTTAGATTCGTTTTCTGCGTCATTTCTGTTGCCAGGTGTTACTCTTGTTTCCAGGCGTTACCTTGTCACCAGTAGCACTTTATCGGACATTTTGAAAAATCGTTTCATGATTCCGTCGATTAAATATTTTTCTTTCTTCTGCCAATTATATTTTAATTTTTTTTAAAAACTTAATGAACAATGAAATTGAATTATTTATGAATTTCTTCATTGAACTTAACAAATCAACAAACAAATTGCAACAAGGGGGAGGGGGGAAGGTAAATCTAACTCGGTGAATCAAACATGAAATTGAAATTCTTTTTTACTCGCAGTAAATGTAACTTCCTAAGCCAACCATGAAATCACTACAATTAACAGCTTATCTTGATTCGAAAAAAGTTTTTATTATATGGATAAATTTTTCTTTCATCTTTTTTCCTCAAAGAATAAATTGACATTTTGTGTTGTCATTGTAAAAATGAAATTTCAATCACAGTCGTTGTTCAGCAAAATCCATCCAATTCAAGAATTACCCTTTTGCTTCCTTCAAATTTTTCTTCATTTAAATTTTTGACAAAAACTTTTCAAAAAATTTTTAATTGCATTTTAGTGGGCGTTTTAGTGGTTGATTACCAAATTCATTTTTGTTCATTTAATTATTCCACAGTATTTGGAATCAAAAACTGAAATTTGAAGTTAATTAACGATGACACATGATTGCTGCTAAAATTTGATAACAATTCTGGATGGCGTAGTGAACGAATGGAAAAATTTTAATCCGGTGTATGGCAGCTTAACTAGAAATGGCATTGTGTAATGACAGTTTTGGTTTAAATAAGAATAAAAGGAAATATTGAAATATTCGAAAATGCAATAACGGAAAATGAATTGTTAAATTATTCCTGGACGGATTAGTTACTATATTTTATTCGTATTAACTCAATCCTTTTTTGTTTATTTCAATAAAGTTTTAATTTTGAAAATAACTTCTGATCTTTGAATGTTTCTTTTTTCTATCTTATAAATTTCAATATGTTTTCAGTTAACAAAACCTTTCCAAAACTTTAAAATTTATTTAATTCTTAAAAATGCATTTCTCATTTCCCATAATTCATTTATTCTAACAGATTTTCACATAATAGTTTGGTAATTATTATTGACGGAAGCTTTGGAGAATAAACTGATAAAAGCTTGGAATTCAATGCTGATAAATGTTTCAATACTGATAAGGTCTAGAATTCAATGCTGATAAGACTTCCAACACTGCTGAATGTTTGGCAATTGATACTAATAAAATTTTTGAAAATTATCACCGATAAAAACTCTAAAGTTAATGCTGGTTTAAAAAATTATGAAATTTTAAAAAAATTAGTGTCCAATTCTCAAAATATTTAGCTCAAAGAATTCGGGGTGTTGTTATCAGTGTTACTGTATACTTTATGCAAGTACTGTGATGTATAAATTTCAAATCATTTTGATAACAGTGTTAACAATATTAATGAGTGAAATTTTTAATTAATAAGTTTGATGGAAAAAATGTCTCGGGAAAAAAATATAGGCCCTATATTGATTTTTGCGCTGAGGAAATCAATAAACTTTTCATTGGATGAATTTAAATGTAACTATTTGCCATTAATTGACTAACTGTACTGTAAGTTTACTGATAAGCGATAAAAGATAACTTCAGTTGATAGGAAAATAAGCCAATAGCTAATTTTGTTTATCTTTTTCATATTGTTGTCACATTTTTAATTCCAATATTATTTGCAATCATCTGAAAAATTTATTGTTAATTTTGTTTACCTTTTTCAATATGTTTGAAACTCTTCCTCCCATCCCTGCCATTTTTGTTACGATTTATTTATTATTGTCATTATTATTTCAATTTGCCTTCTCACCAGTATAGATCAATTCATTTTCCATATTAATTAATTTAATGAACAATATTGTTGCTAATTTTTAAGTTAACTGGGATCACAATTATAATGATTTTCGTAAGACGGATTGCAAGTTCTACTGATTTTCAATTAAAAAATCAATCTTTTATTTACTCTTCTCTCTTTATCCTCTCTTTTTTTTTTTAACTTTCCAATCATTTCTGATCGGATCCGAACAATTTGATGATCCGAACAATTTGATGCATAATCCGGACAGTCATTTTTTTGCATATGACATTTTTCGTTCATCATTCTTTCCCTATGCATTCAACAGATCAAATCATAGCACTTATTCCGGTTGCAATCGAAATTTCCAAGGAATATTCAAATTCATACAGGTAAATAAGCAATGTAGGTAACAACATGAATTATTGGTCATTACTAAAATTTTAATCGGAATAAGAACTAAATTCTGCTGGCATAGAATTGCAATTTATTTCCTTGCTTTGGTATCTCCTTTTTTTTCCTTATTAACACTTTTTAATGAATTTGAAAAGAAAATTAATCAAAGTTTTTTCTTCTCTTCCTTTTAATTTTCCAACAAATTCTGGAAAAATCGAATCAATCCTTTCACAATAACATTTAGAAACAATGAAAGTCAAGCACAATTATTTCTGCATTAATCACAACAAATGATTTCCATTCATTATTTTCCTTTCTCTTTTTCTTCTAAGAACAAGTGACCTAATTATGTTTTTGTTAAAATTGTTTATTACATTCATTAGTTTTAAAATTTCATTGAAACAATCGCTATTTGGAAAAAGCAATTTGAAAAATAAATTGAGGTTGTAAAATTGAGAAATATAGTGAAGTAAAAATTTTAATAGCTCTGGTATAATTACTATCTGTTTAACAATCGAAACAAATCCTTTTCTTGCAAAAAAATGGTGCAGTGAGAGAGAGAGAGAGTGTGTAATTGTAATTTTTAAAAAAGAACTGATTGGAATGACCGAGAGATACCAAACTAACAAACATTCATTGCAATTTTCTAAAGCAATACATCAGGTAAAGGATATTACATATGCATATTAGAAAGCTGAAAAATTGCCGAAGAAATATTTGTCGTTATGGGCCTTACTGGCGCCGCAAAACGCAAATTACTTTGAATAATTTTAGGATTTTTAGTCTACCTTTTTAACATCTTTTCTCGTTTTTCCCCTCTTTCTTTCTCTCCGTCTACCTCGCTCTATGTTAAAAAATAATTTCAATTAAAAAAAAAAACATCTTGTAATTTTGATATTTTATTTTTGTTGAAATAATTTGCAGAAAAAATAATATTATAACATCGAAATACTATTGATACTTAGAACTGAGTAATAATTACCATTCCATTTAAAAGAAAAATATTTCTTTTTTTCAATGATGAACTTTTTGAACTTTTTCAAATCTGAATAAAATTTAAAATTTTGAAATTAGCCAAAAAAAAACTTTGATGGGATTTTTTCAAAAATTTATTTCCTTCTTTTTTTTTT
>JARVGP010001172.1:10477-20486 GCA_029876185.1 Mansonella ozzardi
TGAACTTTTTCAAATCTGAATAAAATTTAAAATTTTGAAATTAGCCAAAAAAAAACTTTGATGGGATTTTTTCAAAAATTTATTTCCTTCTTTTTTTTTTGCCCTATGAATGTAATGCATTATTAAATGCTATGAAAATTTTCAATTTAACTCTGTTAAAATCTGAAAATTTGAAATTAAATCATCCATTTACAATAAATCATTTTCATTCACTCATAAATTTCAAACTGAATGAACTGCTAAAAAAAAAAAAAGAACTAAAACATTCTCATCTCTAATCTTTTAACCTTTGTCAGTTTGTCACTTTTGTCATCTATCTCAGCACTTGTATTCATCAAGTAGAATTGATTTGCAAACAGAATGAATGACTCATTCCTCAATGTTTTGCTTCTTTCAGTCGGTGAAAAATAAAGACTTTCTGGAAGTGAAAATTTTTGAAAAGCAGATAAATGCTTTCATAGCTATCTCTGTCCTTTTCTCCTCTTATTGCTGCTCTTTACGGTTTTGCTAAAATGTTGCTATGTATGTTTTTTTTTTTTTTTTATAAATTATTTTTCTTAAATCATTATTTATATTTCAATTCACATCACTTCCATATAACTGTATGACACATTTCAATTCATCGTTTAAGCATAATAATTCATTCTATTCATTCAATCAACAATGCAAACCGATTTTCGTAATTTCAACTTTTCATTTTTTCATTTTGAATTCATTGAGAATTAAACAATTCGTTGATTTTACAATTACTTTTTTTTTGGAATAAAATTGATAATTTTGATAAAAAAAACAACAAATTTTGAGTAATTGGAAACGTAGATTTTTTAAATTTTTAAATTGAAATTTATAATGTTCGAAGAATGATTAATGTTTGCAATCAATCATTAATTTCTAATTGCGCAAAATATTTCATAAACCTTCATTTCAATTTTTTCATCATTTTCCTTGACATCATTATTAGTATCAAACAGGATCATGGAAAAATTGGGAAATCTCCAAGATTTCATCATTTCCGTTCTGGAAAAAGCAAAAAATTACGTAATGTAATCTATCTTGTTAAGCGGACGAAAAAAAGCCGTTTGTAATTATCAATAAATGTTTAGGAAACAGTACAATGCTTCAGACATCAGTTTTGAAACTATGAAAATTTTGATTGGATTTTTTTCCGATTCCATTCTCTTTTTTAGAACGAAAGATAAAATGCCAAAACGAGTGGATTCGGAAAAATTAGCACATTCAATACCGATAGTTACAGAACAGCTCCCGCAATCTCGAAGTCGCAGTCGTATGGTAGTTGAACGAACTGAAGTTAGTTTTTTAAAAACTACAATTATCCATCATAACAGATAAAACATCCCAAGATAACTGCGGGGTTTTTTCACTTTTGAATTTTAAAGACTAGCCTCAAATTATTTTTCCAAATAGCAAAAGTTTAGAAATTAATTTCATTTTGATAAAAAATTAACTTCAGGAATTTGGATTTTAAAATGGAAAAGTTTCAGTTACTTTTTAAGGTTTGAAACTTGGACATCAAAAAAAAAAATCGCAGATTTTTAAAAAATGAGAAAAAAAACAATAAATTGTTTAATTGCAACAATTTTGAAAATTTAAATTTGATTACTTTGTTGCTTACAAGATATGGAACAATAATAAAATAGAGAATATTCAACCGAAACTGATTCCTAACATTTCAAAATTTGAACTTTCATTTTATCTGATGCTTTTATTTATTTCATTTTACAACAACAAAAATATTCAATCGGAACCAATTCCTAACATTTCAAAATTTTAAATTTCATTTTATCTGATGCTTTCATCTGTTTCATTTTACAACAACAACATTTTACAACAACAAAATTCCAGTTTGCAATTTTACTATAAGTTTATTTGTTTCCAGTCAGTTCTAAATTTGTCGGCAAAGATGTAAAAGACGAAAGTAAAAATTTTTCAAAATTCAAAATTTAAAAGTTGTCCTTCTTTTTGAAGTTTTCTAGGTCATAAAAGTAAATGTCATTGCTTCATGATGGTAAATTTACTTTTTAAAAAATTTTTCCACTTTGAAAAGTATAAATCCAGAACTAAAATGAAATTTTTATTTTTTTCTGAAAATTTCAATTTTTATAAAACGTGCTTAAAATTTAACAAATTTTGAATTTTTATTAAAAATGAAAAAAATTTAAAGAGTATATTTAGTTATGAAGGTATGTATTTTAGGTGAGACAAGGTCATGGTAATTGCATTGGTCTTGGTGATAGTAGCAGAGAAGGATACATGCAAGTCGAGGTTTATCAATATGCTTTGGTATTATTAAATACACCCACTTTAAGTTCTCCAATTTTGAATTTTATTTTTTTTATATTAGATTTTTGTGTCAATTATTTTTCCTTCTTTTTCTTCTCATTTTTCTTTGGCATACTTTTTAGAAAATGAAAATTATTTCAAAAAAATTTATGCAAAATTCATTTCTTGACAATTAATTGAATTAGTTGACAAATCATTACCTAAAGTAGCAATTAATTAACTAATCGACAAATTGTTCTCTGAAGTGAGATAGAAATTTTTTTAAAATTCTCATTAACTAAATTCATAGATTTAAAATCAGTGCTATGTTAATATTTTTACCTTATCAATGCTTTAAAATTAAATTTAATAACTTGCCGTTAGTTCATTATTCTTTCATAATCGCTCGGCTCCCTTCTTTTCATTCTTTTATTATTCCAAAGATTTCATTGAAAATTTGTTGAATTCCTAATTTTATTAGATTAGTAATTTCGAACAATTAGACTGTACAATTTGAAAATAAAATCTTTCAATCAATTAATAATTAATTGGCCAACCTAACACCTCAAATGTACCTTAATTAGACTTTAATTTCAGTCTTCTTTTACCTTTTCTATGTATAATTTAGAATTTTATACAAAAAAATTCTAATTGTTTTAATTCAATTCATCTGATATTTAAATCTTACATTATCGACATTAGAGGACTAAAATGTTCGCCACTTCCTAAATCCTGTTCTTGAAGGTACATTTAAATTTTGAAATGTAAGTTGAGAGTTTCATCTTCATCCAATTCACACTCACCTGTTTAGACAGAGAATTCTGATATTTTTTTTTTTGGAATATTTGATGTAAATTCGTAGAAAAGAGAAAACGATTTCAAAATTATTGTTTAAATTTAAATTGAAATTTGAAAATCATTTATTGTTTTTGATTTGTGATCTATAGGTCATGTATAAATAAATCTTGAAACAAACTTTATGGACTGAAAATTTGAGAAGAAAAATAATAAACTATTGAGCTTTTATCATTTCAGTTTTTATAATATTCTGTTTATATTCTGTAAATAAAATAAACATACAGAAGTTAATTTTAATTAAATTTTCCAGATTTCGATGGCTCTCGAAACAATGCACGATGAATCAACTGCTTCACATTATGTACAAATATTATTTCTTGATAAATCTAAATAAATTTATGAAAAAATTTAGTTAATGTCGAATTCAATTTAAAACGATGCATTTTTAAAGCAACATTTAAATTTTAAATTTAAATTTCTACACAAAATTAATTGCCAACTAACTTAGATTGTTAATTAATTACTTACTGACTTGGATGTTAATTCTTTCTTTAACTTGACAGATAGAACAAATTAATCGTAAGCCGGAAAGAATTGGTGAGAAAAGGTATCGAAAAGAATTGCATGAACGTTATCGAGAAAATCGTCGAGCAGATCAACGAGAGGAATATACCAGTGGACGTGAGAGAAGTTTCGACGAATGGATTTCCTCAGTTAGCAGTGATCAGACTGGATATCGAATTAATAAAGCTAGTGGAAACAAAATAGATGACGCTGGACAGATGGAACGGTCGGACAAAAAGTTGGTCAATTTTTTAAAATGCAAATATATGACCTAATTAATTTCGTAAATTTGCGCTACTGAAAGCACAATGAAATATTGTCATAAGTGAAAAACATTAAGTACAAATTTAAAACATAATTATTGTACATTGACTAATTAATTTACTGAAATGTATATAATATATTACGTAAGTATTTTGCAAAACCTAAATTTCATTAAACCCAACAAAGTATGCGCAACACATTATGAAAACAAGAAATATCAATAATAATTATTATTGATTATACATAGCAGCAAAAGGAACAAATAATAATGATAATAAAAATAACAATAATGAGAATGATAGCATCAATGATAACAATAATGATAGGGATTTTATTAAAATAATAAAACTTGTTACTATAAAATAATTATATAATCAAATTAAAATTATATAAATTATTCATTTAAACGGTCAAGTAATAATACATTTACGCATCGTAACATTAAATATGTAAGTTAAATGTAATTAAGTTATGAAAAATGATGACGATTTTAGACAAAATCATAATATCATAAAATCATTGAAATCATAATAATACAGAATCATAATAAAAGATCATAATAATTTAAATGACGATATCCATTTGATAGTGTACGCTAATAGCAATATACAATGTATATGTTAATACTGGACTTTCCCAAATAGTTTATTGATTTCTTTAAATATTTGATACCAGTACTGATCAATACTATTTGATTGCTATATTCATTAAACAAAAAAATGAAATTATTATTAAACTTTTCAATATCAAAATTTTCAATTATTATTCAAAATATTTCTTCTATTCCTTTTTCAATCTTTCGATAATTTTTTTTTTTGGGAGAAAAGGTCGTCTACTGTCAACTATCAAACAGTACTAGTAATAACATTGTACGTACATAAATATTTATTGCCAGAGTCATACAGTTTTGTTTATTCCATCGGGAAATTTTTGTTCCAGGGTGGTTAAGCCGGTTTCAATTCATTTCCAGTTCTCTCTTTTCCACTCACCTGTTTATCCGATCAATAATTCAAATTTTGTAACACAACAGAATAATCATTCGATTTCATTTCACTTCACCTCTACCTTTAAATTTGTTCCCAGTGCAAAGGAATGATTTTTTCAAATTTCTTTTAAACAAATTTTTAATCGTTTTTAGACAATTATCAAATCTATCGTATAACATTGTCATTTGGTAATTTTATTTTGCGAAGAAATGAAATACAAATGAAATTAATAATTTTATGGGATAAAATCGTTACTTTAGCTAATAGAAAATTTAGTGTGTTAAATAAAAAGTCTTCTTTACCTCTTACTACTAGCCAACATTTGGTCAAATTTTTTCTCAGCATTAAAAATTATGACATCGATTCAACAATCTGATTAAAATACAGCTTCAAGTATTTTTGTCATTGTCTCAGTGCCATATTATTCTATGCGAAATGTCAAAATTACTTTAGTAGGTGTAATTTGTTATGGACAGAACTTAAATTAATTTTCTTCTCTTTTTTTCTTCCCTAAGCGTTCGCATCAACTAAAATATTCAATGCTCTGAAAAAAAAAAAAAAGAATTATTTTATTTTGAAACAATAAGCATATTGTGTTGACACTTTGACACAAAATTAAATCATAAAATGCATTAAATTTTAATGAATAATTGAGGGCTGCAATCACACAAAGTAATTATGACAAAAAATAAAGTGTTAGGAATGAAAAGGAGAAGTGAATTGAATGATTATTTCATTTAAATTGTAATCAATTCAACATTGCTTAACAAAATACGATTGATTGATCGATATAAATGATTGATCTAATCATCCATTTCATTTGATCTATTCATTTATTCTTCTCCTTCAAACAGTTTTAACTTTGAAAAAAAAAAAACTTTTATCATCTATCATATTTACTCCATTTGTGACTTGAAATAAATTTTTCTTTCTTGTATTATCGCATTCATTCAGTATTTTATTCCATTTCAAATTTAACAGACGAAAGTTCTTTTTTTTTTTCAAATTTTCACAAGTGAATGACATCTATTTAATTACATTAGTTATTAATGAAATATTTAAAAATTTCGTCCATCATTCTTTGACATTGATTAGATCATTCTGTAATTAGTAGCTTTAATCAATATTTGGTAATGATACTGTAATAATGCCTTAAAAAGGGAATGGAAAAAGCAGATCTTTGATTATCAGTGATAAGATCAAATGCACTGTTCAGTACTTGCATTGGACAACTTCACAGAGTAGATAATCGAAGAATCAATTAATGAGTGCTACCACTGGTGCTAATGATAAGGATAGTGATAGTAATACAGATGGCAATATGTGCTTTATCATTTTTTCACTAATAGCTTTCATTAAGTAAAAAAAACATTTATCTCATTCCAATGATATCATCATAATGCTACACTATCATTTATATATGTATTAAATGGATGCTCTTTTACTTTAATAAATAATCCTAATTACAATAACTAATTTAAAAATAAATATTTTAATTATTCTTACTCAAGCACATTTCGATATTACCACTTTAACAGACAAACAGTCATTAAAATACTTTTAAATTATGTTACATGGATGTCGTAATTTGTTAATTTATCCTACAAATTTCATTTCATAAAATTATTTGGTAAAAATTTTAATAAATTTAAAAAAAAAATGAGTGGATGCAGTTACGAAACTGCGTAAGTGATCAAGTTCAGTGAAAAAATAATTTTTAAATTTTTTGAAATTTTAAAATTGAACAAATTTTATTTATTGAAATTTTCATTTATTTCATTCAGATTCATATGTTATATTTTCTTCCATTACATGCTGTATTAGTTTGGCATGTTAAACTTTCTTGTTACATTAGTTTGGCATGTTAAACTTTCCCAGTCTATTGTATAGTATTTATAATACAAGTATAAGGAACCTATTGACCATTAAAAATATATGGTACTGTAAGAGATAAGGATTAGCAGAGAAAATTAATTTGTGCACACACTGATAACATTTTTGTATGATTTCCGGAATGCGGAAAACCAGGAAAGTAGAAATGCTTGTTCGATGTAAAGATTTTTTGACTTCAGACTTAATGAACAAATTTTAAAAAAACAAAACTTATTTTCAGATCTAAACCGGGATCACTGCGAGAATTTCTCAGTGATTATGAGAGTATCGTAAAAAATACAAGTCAGCTGGGGCAAACAGAAGAACGAATTGGTGGAGAATCCGATTATCGAAGTGAATCAACAACATACGAGGAAAGCGTATCAACAACACGTTACTCCGATTCCGCTACACCTGAATACAGGTGTGTGCTTGCTAATAATTATATGCAAAAATTTACTAAGCATAAATTGCAACAATATTTGCATCATTGAAAATTGAATATATGTCAAGAGTAAAAAGAGAGAAAATTTTGAAATTACTTGATAACACTAATAAAACTGATGGACGAGAAGAGGGACACTTATAAAAAGACTGCAAAGAATTTGTTAGAACCAAAAACTTCATCAATTTTAATTCTTTTCTTCACTCATCGCTACTCTGTATGCCTGTCTAATTAATAACAATTAATACCCATCGCTATTCTTACTAATTTACTCTTCTAATTAATTAATAAAAAGCCATAATTAATTTACCTATTTGCATGTTTCTTTTTTTGTCACCAATATTTTATAGTCAACAAATAAATATCTTTTTTTAAAATTCCATTTAATTTTTTTTCTTTTTCTCAATTTCGTTTTTCACATTTTTGAACTAAAAGATTAACCTTATTGTTGCAAATTTGAAAGAAGTTTTTCTTTTTCAATCTAATCCACTACAACTGCTTCAATCGAATTCACTTACAATTTGAAACAAATATCGCTATAACTTATTGGATGAAAACTTTAAAATCATTTTTCGTTTATTTTTGATTACTTTTTTTTTTTATTTAGCATCAGAGTGAAACGATGGGATATGTTTTTCTTAAAAAAAGAGAGTATTAAATTTATATCGGTAATATGAAAGCAAAAAGAAAGGGTTTTGAAATAGATAAGAATGAAATTGAAAAAGATATCTAAAATACAATTACATCAAATGTAAATATCTAAAATGAAAATAGGAAATATATAAAATATAAATACATAAACATCTGAAAATAAAGTGACATGTAAATGTATATAGATATACACTGATGAAATTTGCATATTGAAAGCAAACAGAAAATTTTTACCCGAAATTTAATTCCAATTCCAAGTATTTATGTTTACTTAAGAATGTTTTGAAAGTCAAAAAGCTTGCTTGATAAACTTAGCTTAATGTCACTAGATAATTATTGTAAATTTATCCTTAAGAATCATTGAAAACCACAGGATGGTTATTACATGAAATTAGATACAAGCGAACTTTGAAAACCATAAAATATTTATTACTGTAAATTTGCAGCTAAAGACCAAAAGTGAAGTACCATAAATTGAGACATTCTTCTTTGTACTAATTTCATTTTTTTCTCAGGAATGCTAAATAAAACATTTGGTAAATTGCAAAAATACTGTATCATAACACTGCAACCCGTATAGTATATCCCTACGATATCATAATACCAGAAATCCATAAAGTACAGAAAGCTACCAGAGTAGAAATTGAAAATAATTGAAAGCGTTGAAGATAATTGAAGCTGAATTGATGATTTGTGTAAGGAAAGAAATCTGAGTATAACATATCCGAAATGTAATGAAAATGGCTTTCAAGGATGTATTTCCCCTGTTACATAATTGAATGGCTCGTAAACATGTTTTCATTACAATGTCAAATAGCAATAGATATAGTAAACAACTACATAAGTAAACAAAACTTTATGAACTAAAATTTTAGCCGATTAATGATTAATAGCAAAGAGCAATTATCACACATTTCCTCAATGCGCACTTTTCCTTGTCATCTTTGTTTACACATTGTTGTCACTGTTATTGCTTTTGGAATATTCCTTACAGATAATCCTTTAATTATTTAATTATCTTTTTCATAAATTGCAAAATTCTTCGAATTAAAACTTTACAAATTAATTTTTTTTTCGAAAAAAATTTTGAAAATATTTTATCATAATGTCATTAATAACAATGATAACGATTATGAATAATAATAACGGTAATAGTATGTGAAATAGAATATTTGAGCATAATTTATCTACAATAATTAATTAAAATTTATAAAATATTGATTTCATATGATTATAGCATACCGATAAGGAATACATTGTACAGTAGTAATCCAATTCGTTTAACCGGTGATGCAACGATTACAACTGAAACAACTGTGACCACAGCAACAGCATTTAAGAAAGTTGCAAGTGGTTCAAGATTTCCTGACGACAGTACCATTGCGGTAAGTCAATTTCATTTAAATTTACAATCAATTTTTCATCTTTCATCTCTTTTATTAAATTTATTTCTTAAATGATTCGATTTTTTTTTTTTCAATTAATTGCAATTATTCGATTAATTGAAAAAAAATTAACAATCATAGTTACTTTTTATTTAATTCTAAAAATGCTCCTCAAAAGGTAGTAATGGATAATTGAAATTTTACATTAAAATTTCTTTTTGTTGAAGAAAATAAAGCGAAGAGAATGAAGGAGAGAGAGAGAGGGAGAAAGAGAGAGGACAGTTATATTTTCCTCCGTTACAATTTTGCTTAATTGAAAAGTGATTCATTCTTCTCTTATTTTTCTATTCGTCAAATTTTTTAATTTGATCAATTAATTATCTGAAGAATGAATCATTTGATTTATTCCTTTTAAAATATTGATGTTATTTTCGATTTTTCAGAAAAAGTTAATGAATGAAAGATTTGTATAAAATTTTTCTCCTCAATTAGCCATGATTCAAAAGTACTGGAATGCATAAAGCTTCCAGCAAATAGTAAATAAACAGGATACTGTTCTTATAAGATGGAAACCGACAATGTTAACTTATTCTAACGAATTAAATCGAACATTAATCAGATTTCCGATTGCATAAACCGATTGCCTGATGATTTATCTTCATAATCTCATTGCCTGATTTGTTTTCAGGATCTGATTGCCTGATTTGTCTTCAGGGTCTCATTGCCTGATTTGTCTTCAGGGTCTCATTGCCTGATTTGTCTTC
>JARVGP010001173.1:0-14990 GCA_029876185.1 Mansonella ozzardi
GAGGTGAAATTAAATGACAACAAAGAACATGAAAGTAAATCTAGGAATGTACATTAGTCAAATGCTTTACAATTATCAACATTTATTTACAATTTAATTTGCTGAGTTATTGGAAGTTTCGCGTCATGAAATTCGCGACAGTTAAAGAGGAAAAATTAGGTGATATGAGCGTTGTATCAGTAGAAGGCTAAAAATTTAAACTAAAATTACGTCGATAAGCGTGGGCAGAAGGTTGGTATATGTGTCATGATGGCGGATTGTACTTTACAAAAGATGCCGCTTCTTCAATTCGTAAAAGCAATGCCGGTTTTCGGAAGTCGTAATATGATTTCAGTCGTTAATTCTAAGATATGGCTCCATACTTTTACTTTTGTTGACCTCATCTTTCTGGATCCCTGTCTCGCTCTCTCTTACTCCGTTTCATCCGTTTATTTGTTTGTGTCAGCATTATTTACTATTAATAAATACAATATAAGCACAAAAATATGTAATATATTTACTTTCTTCAACTCTCTTTAAAATCGCTAAAACAAAGGAAGCACCGCTGTCACTATTTATCATCAATATCATTAGAACTATATATTTATAACGAGCAATATATCACTTGACCGCTCAATAAACATAACTAAGTCTACTCGTCTCCCATCTAATCTTGTTTAAACTAATGATTTTGCTATTCTGAAGCATGCATATTGGACGCTCATTTGTTTAATACTGTGTATTATCCATGAGATATTGCAACATCTGAGCATGAAAAGCAGAAAAAAATAACTCATAATTACATCAGGTAATCATGAAATTATCTGAAATTGAAGATGAGCAAAATTCTTAGAGTATTTTTGTAGAAATTCATCGCATAAAAAATAAAATTTTAAGGTTAGAAGTTTTTTCCCTACAAATTCTGTTCTAATGTATCATGGACAATTGTGTTGAAACATATCATCTTCCGGAAATCTCATCCCACAGGGAATAATGCTGCTGACGATGATGGAAGTCTCATTTCAAATGATGTGCACTTGGAAATTTTCTGTGATGCAGAGATGGAAAAATTGCTGAGTGAAAAAGCAAATTCTAAAAAAAAATAACTGTTCAAATTAATTACTACATCGTTCGAATATTTCATACTACAAACAAAATAAAATTCCGGAAAAGAAAACTAATTGTAAGTATGCCCTTACCATGGTTTTGTTGACTCGAAATCTGTTGTCAAATCTTATGACAGCAGCATTTCTTAAATCTTTTAAATATCTGCCAGTGGTACAACCACAAATGCTGGCATTTTTTGCGAGTAGCTTTTTTTTTGTGTCGTCTAACCCATTTATTGCGTATCCCAATTTTGATTTTAATGCACCACCCGTGCTCATTTTTAGGATGATACGATATATGTAAAACCGAACAATCGGTAGTTTACCTAGACGTATGCGATGATACACTTCGCTGCCTACAAAATGAACATCGCTCAAATAATTGCTTTGAAATGTTGAAAGCAGTTTCTTTAACATCATTTGCTAATCTTTTGCAAGAGCTCATAAAATCATTGGCCAAAATGAAAAAATATCTAAACTAGATCATTTAATTATTACTGCTTCATGATTTGACATAGGATCTGACTTGATTTATAGTTTCTCGTCGTTGTATGTGGATAAAACTTAACTGTATCATCCACAGAGGGCTGTTTCGACAAAATTAATGCAGATAGTATTAAATATCTATAATTCAAATTCCGATCACTTTACAACGAAAGTGTTATTCTACTTTAAAAAATCATACTTCTCTTTGCAATAGTCGGAAAACTCCGAGTGAACAAATCGCAGTTTTTAAATGACTGCGAACGCTGTGCTGCTGTAGTTTCCGACCTAAAATAATGGGAACTCATAAAATCATAACCAACTAATATTATAATTAGTAATATTATTATTAACTAATATTATAATTAGCCTACAGATCACAACTTAAAAAAAAAGTTTTTTTTAACTTTTTTCTACAATAGATATTTCGCTACGTGAGTGAGATGAAAGATTAGAGTGACATTTTTTGCGAAAGTTAAAAGCCTTAAGAAAAATTACAGAAGTTGGTAGCAGTGATTAATAGCACTAGCAAGAAGGAAATGAAGCACATGAACAAACCGTGTCATAAAATGTTGTTGTTATAAATGTTGGAATTTTGCTGTTGTAACGGTTTTTTCGACAAATACTACCTCTTCCGTAATGAAAAAGAGGAATCACTGAGAACCAACTTTGATTTAATATGTCAACTTGTCCGATCGTCATCCAATTCATGACGTCGTCATGAAGTTGCTTATAACATGAATTCCATATTCGATTTTTAAACTTCCGTTATATTTTCAAATATTTTCAGCGAAGTTCATGCTGCTATTTCTGCAGCTTCCATATACACTCATGATAAAATCTTCACATTGCGATTTGCTATTGGTAGCAAAGCTCTCTGTGAACAGTGATGCTTCCTCAAGACCATTCGTTTCCCTATCCAAACAATCAGTACTGTGACTGATAACAATTACTGCTGACTCTTTGATGTGTTTATATGATACACTGCTAGAAATGTGTGACAAAGGCGAATAGGGAATAAGAGATGTGGACATAATAGTAGAAGTCCGGACAATAGCACCGCTCGCAGCACTTGAAGAATCTTCTTGAACATATGAGTCATCAGGAGTTGATAAGGAAAACTGGCACAAATTATCGAATGAATACTGTTGATGTAAAATATTTAAAGCAAATGAATTAAGTGGGAGACGGTTTTGTTGCAACACATGCTTAAATAACATTTCTGAATCTACGATTGATTGTCTTTCCTTTTCACCAACCCCCGAGTTTTTGGATAAAGGAGTGTGCCGCCATCTGAAGCTGTTATCACTCTTCCAAGCGCGCTGCGGGATCGTACGTTTTTTGAATGTGCTAATGATAGTCTGAAAAGAAATCAAGAACTTAAGGACACTTTGATGAAAGACCACTTTTTTTTTTAAAATCATTCTTTTCGGCGTGATTGGCTATTTATTAACAATGTGCTCATATTCCGTTGTGTTTTGAAACGCAGCAATTTATCTAACGCTATTGCGTGCAATCAACAGTGGATATAAGAAATAATTATAAAAGTAATAATGACCTTGACAATGAAGAATTCCTTGGTAACGAACAATTCGAAATAGGAAACTGGCCGGTTTGGTTTGAATCTCGCAGTACTGGAATTCTTGAAACATCAACAACAAAACTCTGTTCTTGTTCTTCTTCGTACTGCGCAAGATTGATGGTGTTCTGAAATTTCTGGAAAGTCGAAAAAAAATCCTATATTTTTTGTACGAAATGATACGTTTTCAAAAATGCTTATACTTTAAAACTTACTTCAACTTCTGAAGTTTCATATAATTTTGTTCGCTTTTCTAGCTTTTCTAATGAAGTAAATGTTAACACATTTTCACCGCAAAATCGCAGAATCTGTAAACATCCATTAAATGATGAAGACAATAGAAAATTACTTCCAAATTTACAATTTGTTTAAAAAGTCCATTCCAAATAAAATTTATGATTCCATTGGCAATTTTCAAAAAACCAAAATATTTAAACAGACTCACCCCTTCTAAGATCATAGCTTCACCTGGATAACTGACAGATTTTAACAAATCGCATTTTGATTGCGTGTTTAACTGTTGCCGCAATCTTGTCAAACATATTCGCTCATAGTTACACACGGGTCGCCTCATTCCAGGTACCGATACCTGCAATGTTAAGTGCTTGCCAATATTTATTCTGTATAAATTGGACATCTTTTGAATAGAAAACCCGATTAACCGTGTTCAGACAGTTCATTTGTGCCTAAATTATTTGATCACTTCATTAGACTGCTTCCTTTGTCTTTTTTTTTTTGAATTTTTCTAGAAGAAAGTATCATTAGCGTGTAATACTCATTTGCAAAATGTGCTTAGCAAGAAAAAAAAATTTATCCCATTGCCATATGCATTCCCTACCGGTCGATTGTTAAAAAGATCTCGGGAAGCAGAATCAACGCTAGTCGAAGTACCACTGACGCCTAATCCGGAATCAGTGCCACATGAACGATATAATTCGTCGGATGTAGTACTTCTGGGCCAACTTTGCCCGACTTTTAAAAGTTTCCATGTATCTTCATCCCCGTCCCAATATGCTCGTTCACGTAAACGATCACGAACATCTTGTGGCACAAAATTTTCCACAATCAGCAACCTTTAACGCAAATATTTTAATTCAGATTTCAATAAAATATGACTAAAGAACATTCTTTCATAATACACGAAACAATCCACTGATAATGCTAACATATACATAGCTAAAAAGCTTACTTCAGTTTTAGTTCTTTATTAATTTCGGTAACAGAGTTTTCCAAGTCCTGTCTCTCCAGTGAATGACTTGCTGAGGCGTCACTAATTTCCGAACAGACCTGAACAATTTTTTTTAGGTTCTTTTATTATAATGATCTGACTTTCACTCCAGAACTTCAATAAACTTTCCTGGTTCAGCAGAAAAAGGAAACATACTTGCTGGAGTTTGGAATATAACTTTTTCAGTTTCCGTGTTTTTATTTCAACTTCCTGCCTCAAATTGCTGAATGTTTCATGTATTTCTGCTGTATCATCTTCCTGTGCTTCTAACTGTTGCAAAATTTCGCGTTCTTTTCTCTAAAATGCATCTTTTGCAATTAACTGCAAGAATTCTAAAAACAATCATATGCTCATAAATGAAACGACCAGAATCATTGGTTATCTCGCAACAAATTTTTTTGGAACGAATATTTGAGACCATTTGTTCAGCCAATTGCCTTCTTCGCTGCTCCAGCAATTTTTGCTGCTCACGAGTTCTATCCAATAAACTACCAGAAAGCAGTTTGCTTTGCATTGCTCGGATCTTCGCAGCAACAGCAGTTTGTGCCTCACGTTCTCTTTCCAGCTCCTCAGCCCTTTTTTCCAAATCGGAAAGTATCTTTCGTTTTTCCTTCAAAGCCATATTTTATGCTTAAAAACTGTGTTCCTTCATATTACGCAGCTTTTATCACACTCAAGCCATAAATAAAATAACTTAATTATTACCTCCGCAATAATGCTTGAATTAGAGATGATGGTTTGTTTTTCATCTTCCAAACGCCTCAGTTGTTCATTAAGATATCCTTCATTTGGAAAGGCTGCAAAACTATATCGTTTTCATTAAATAAAATAAGTGCTACGGAAATTTTGCATTTTCCTGCCAACCTTCGTCATCACTTTCGTCCTTTCCGTTCGTATACATCTTCTGTTGCTTTTTAACAGCACGTTTTTCCAAAATCTTTCGAAGCCTTGCAATCTCATCCTGAACAAAATACGTCGCTATAATAAAAATAAAATGAAATTAATAAAACCGAGAAATAAAAAAAAAGACCAAAGAAAGTCCAGAAGCTGCAATTCGACAAAATGATATTTTTCTGAACAGTTAGTTCGTATTCATGCAAAGACACATTTTGAATACTAAAGAGAACCTGGAATTCGCGAAGAAGCGCGTCTTTGGGATCCTCGTTGATCCTAGGCTGATTGTTGATTTTTTTTGCGCGACTTGCATATCTTAAGGTTGATAAGGTTTCCTCGTAATTATAAGCTGCAGGTCCAATATTAGCAACTATCACGGTTCGCGAATTACCGCCTAGTGAATCTAAATGACAGTTCTACACAACATTATTCATATTGACGAAAGTGATTGTTAACAACATAATCATACAACTTTATGTATTTAAATAGGTGATCGTCATATATATATATATATATATATATATAACAGAACTTATTTAAAACAACTATATTCGCTATCATATATCAGCAGTATCATTTATCAGTCTCTAATAACTTTGGTCATTTTCGTTATGATAAAACAATCTCAATATACTAGAATAGTTACAATACCTTGCAACAGACGTGTTAGTTTCGAATCTCTGTACGGCACATGAGTACTTTTTTCACTAACCAATGCCGAAATAACATTTCCAAGAGCAGAAAGAGACAAGTTGATTTTTGCTGCTTCTTTAAAGCGCTCACCATGAGATCCGGTTTTTAATTGACGTTCACTGCCTGCTAAGTCTACCAGATTTAAGCGCCCGACCCTAGAAAATGGCTAGTTGTTAGTTATATGCACCAGCTCGATAACTGTATCCATTCTTCTCACACAGATTGAAAAATGATCCAGTCACCTTATGTGGTTTTCACCATCCAGACCGGCTTCGCTACATTCGACAGTCACCACGAAAATTGCATGTGAACGGCTACTATATTCATTCATGTTTGTTCTTCTGAAAATGAATATTTCAGTAATTGATTTATAAATTGATGCAAGCACTAAATATCAGTACATCCTTTTGATGAGATATAGTGACATTCTAACTAAAAATGCATTTTTCACATCTGAGTAAGATAAATTCTATAAAAAAAAAAAGCGTCATACGAACCCAACTGTACGATTTGCACGGCCAACTGACATAACATGATCAATTTCTTCCACGGATTTTGTGACGAATGATGAAAGACCTTTCACATAAACACCAACATCCGGATGCTCCCTTAATTCTAAACGTACTTTCGAATCTTTATTCAATAAGTCACGAATTTCTTCCTGAAATTAAGAAAAAAAACTTAAATCTTTCCTATCCAAAATAATCTTCCTTTCTTTCTTACCACTGACTTATTAGTGGTAAGAAAGAATTTTTTAAGAAAAAAAGAATTATAATTTACTAAACAAGCGTGTTAAAATCGTGATTGGTATTTTTTAAATAAGTATTTAATAAAGTATTTCCGGCAGAAAGCTCAAAAAACGAATGAAGAGAAATCCCATAAACTTGGTAAATTTCTAAATAGCTTGCTCGGACGAGGTATTGCTGATTTCGTGACTGAGCAATGTGTTGGAAAATATGATGATATGCGTTCGGTATTACGCCACGCAAATCAGGATCCTCGTGAACACCTAGACGACGCTCGTGTTAGATAAGATCCAAACAGGAATAAATATCATACTTCCTTTTGCAACAATTGGAATAAAAATATTTCAGCACTCATTTAATGCGGAGATTAATAAAACAGGTAACTTTGCATGCGAAACTGAGAAAAAGGTCACTGTTTTATATGTTTTACAAAAAGAATGTAAAAACATCATATAGAAATCATATGCGATTTTTTGTTGGAAGGGAGGACAATGATTCTCCAAATTGACATTTTGAAAGGGAAATTTGCAAAAAAATTACACTGAATTAGTAACTTATTAGATTAGTAATTCTTCATATGGGATTAGGTAATTACCATATTATTAGAATGCTCCAGAAGTTTCAACTACTAACGCTGTTTCAATTCCTAATGTTTATGTTGCAACAAAACTGTCAAGTTTTAAATTGAAGTTCAACCTTCCATTGTGAATGTTTTTCCTGTTCCTGTTTGACCATAGGCGAAAATTGTTCCATTGAATCCTTCAAGTACTGAATCGACAAGATGACGAAATGTTTCATCGTAAAGATCGAGCTGTTTCGATCTAAAAAGTATTAGAAAAGCGCTTTCAATATCTCATTAAGAGCAATTTCTATGAGTTGGGAAGCAAAATTCCATCTTTACATTTTCTGTCGTAATATTTCTCGTCTAGGCCTTAGAAGGAGATTTGCATTCATCGTAAGTACTTCGAATTTTAAATAAATTTTTTATTAACAATTGCTTACTGTGGATCATAAACTGAATCAAATGTAAACACTTTCGAAGGCTCGTTTGGTTCTTTTGGATTGTGTAATTCAATTACACCACGGTTGGTTTGAATGTCGACAATACTAAAATTATTAATTAAAAGAGAAGTATTAAGTATTAAAAAGCAACATGCACTAAAAGTGTGTTGTTAATCTTGAATTTCTGCAACATATAAGTGTCACAAACATAGGAAGTCAAACCATTGATGCGAAAGAAATGATATTCGAAAGCAAGTTTTATGTGTATAAATATGCTTCAGTTTATTCGTCAGAGATATAGAATATCACAATAAATTAGTTCATTCTATTTAAAATTAACTGGTAAGTACTTGCTTTTCGTGGCCATTACAGATTTCATAAGCCGACAATGGACGACAACGGATGACCACCTTAACTGCCTCTGATTTCGTGGTAGCGGAACGTGGTCTAAATGATGCGGACACCATAACCTCTCAAGGATCGCTTAACTTTGGATTTGCTGGAACTAATTAATAAATTGATAACGGCTTGTAATATGCATGAATGAGAAATTCATTTTTAGATGCAGTGAACAAGGTATGCAAAAAACAGAAGATATCCGACTTTTGTCTACAATCAATTAAAGAAGAATTCAAATAAAGATCATAACAGAAAAGAAATACTTTTTTTAGAGAAGATGAACCACTGAAATAACAATCACTGGTTCTTTTAATGAAGACAGAAAAAAAAAATTTTTTTGTTGTGCTGGTTAGGCCATTATTACCATGGAAACTTTCTAACACGCTGTCTCCTATCAAGCTTTACACCCTCTTTCTCTCTTAATTTCCCTGTTAACTTCAAAGTCAACTTTTATTTTCTATTGAAAACAAAAACTGAAATCAAATTCTGATTCAAGCCTAAGTCTACCATCTCATTAATTAAAAATTTTGAATTTCTCAACCACTCCGAATGTTCCAAAATGGTCTTAAAAAAAACGTCACTTCAGCCAGATATTATGGATGGGACCCAACTTATCGATACACTTACAGCCGTTACTGGTGATCGGGAAATGAACATCATAATAACTACTCCAGAAGAAAATTGGTAGAATTTGGTTCCGATCAATGTCATTTGATACAAGCAAAAATATAACTCCTTAATTAAAGGAGTTATATTTCTGGCGAAAAAAATATTGCAATGCATGACGAGAGTAGTAGATTGAAAATGAAACAAAAGACTAAAGAGAAATAACCTCGAAATCGATCAAAAATTCGAGTTTAATCGCAATACCTAGGTGATTATCGCAGTTTATTTCATATTAACTGAATTAGTGAGTTAGTAGTACTGAAATCTTTGCCAGTTCGAAACTCATGATGCTAGTGTTGTTTTGAATTCACTGTTATTTGATTATTACAATTTCACAGAATCTTTTTTTCTAAATCAAAAACAATATAAAATGACCACATACCTCTATGTTTTCCCGATTATATCATGATACACATCCAATTACGAAACAGTTTTCAGCGAATAACGCAATCTTATCAGCATCTAGATATACCCATGGCTTTTGAACCAATTGAAAAACTAAGCTGATAACAAGTTAATTAGTTAACCATCGTAATATAACAAGTTAAACAATATTTTTTATGATGAATATCAGAGATACTTTCTGTAGACACGTGAAAATCTGAAATGGAAATAACATGTATGTGGGCGAATTTTAATATACACATCGAAAATGGTATCCGCCACACTCACTCATTTACATCCATCCTTCACATTTCCAATACGCTTCATAAATCAAATTAAATATTTGCAATCTTTAGTTTTTAAGAGTTAAATGAACTTTTCCAATAATAAAATATGATATATTACAACAATCAAAACAAAGAATTTTTGAAATCAGTATAAGTTATAATCACAACCATCTAAATGGTACACTAAAACACAGTGTGAAGAAAAGTGTGATTAGATACAGTTATTGAATTAGAAGTACCTGTAGGCTTACATGTACCCGTAAAAAGACTAAAAAACATTAATTGAATGGAGGTTTAGAAAGTCAGTACGAGGACTTCATGTAGATATGTAGAAGCAGGAATCACATTTTTCAAAGTATCTGGATAACAAATATTTTAAAATATCACGAATTCAATATTTTATAAACTGTGACTGAGAAACATAGAGATAGCTAACAATGTCAATTAAAGTAACTCACTAATTACAGCTATAAAAGACATCAGAAATGAATTGCGCAGATAGTAGAACAGATGAAGCTACGTTTGTTGTTGAATGGCAGCATCCATTAACCTTACGTTACACAGCTGTAGTAGTAGACTGCTGACCATGGGAGGTAGTAAGCGGAGTAAAATAGTAGTAGCAACAGCACTGCATTTTCCATTATTAATATTGGAGGATGCAGAATCGATACACAGACGCTTCTTGGATGCTCTTGCAATTGCGCAGTGTTCATTTAAGATTACATTTGGCAATTTCGACATCCGTAACGCTTTACACTTTGACAATTACTACTTCAGTCCAAATGCCTTGATAAAAATGAGTTGAACGATGGAATGCTGTACCACTTGTCAGATGAGATTCAAACTTTTTGGATCTGAACCTTAACGAAAAACATTTCGATAATGCAAAAAGGAACATGACGTGCAATTGCACACTGATAATAACAAACATCACTTCTCGATGATATCAGTTGACTAATTACGTGTTTTTAATTTACGCTGTTGTTAAAAATTACTCGGTATAAATTCAGTTCTTTTTCAGCCTATCCTACATATCCATTCGATATCCTTGAACCAAAAATAAATAAATGCAAAATATGAAGGAATGTTAGTATGATACATACAGTCTTCATTTCGATACATTGTAGGCAAAACAACCGTAGCTTTACGAGTTACTTCCAAATAACTTTCAATTTTTTCAAAATTTTAAACCCATAAGTTTCTGGTTCTTATAGTTTTTGTTCAAACAAAATTAGCATAGTGTCTCTTCAGCTGGCGTAAAGTTATATAGAATATAAATAAATTACAAAAACCTTCTACTAAATCAGTCGATTTTTTATGTGGCCTGAAAACGGATTCGAAGCAGTTTACGGATCTAGAGATTTGCCGCTCGCTTCAGCAAGATTTTGAAATAATTTTGACAACAGTTTCTCGAATCTGATTAGATGAAGGAAACTCAAGTAAGCTTCTTTTCGTTGTCCAACAATGACGACTACAACGCGTTACTCTTCGGTTTGAATTCGTTTCTTCAGTGGAACAAAATGTCTGCATCATAGAATCTCTTGCACTAATAAAATAAATAATTGTGGCAAGGAATACTATGGGGAAGAAATGCTATGTCTGTGTAAATTTAGTAGTTGAATATTTTTTAACATTTTCAAGTTAACTAATCAGTAATCACACTTTCGCTGTTTTGCTAATTTCAAACAAAATTTGCTTGAACTCATTGGAATTTAAATTTTTTAAGGAAACAGCAGCTCGATAGCCATCATAATTCACACTTTTCGTACCCGTTTTGCTTTGCTAAATTTTTCATGCTGGAAGATTTGGAAAAATTCATAAGTGATAATCCAGAAATAAAAATTTCAGAGGTTTAACTAAAGCTTATTTTACTGTGATTTGAAATTTCTGGCATTTCCTAAATCATTAGATACTAATCTCAATAAGCTATGCTATATATGCTATACATTAGAACTGAGATTAATTAGACAAGCTCACCACTGAAAAAGTGGAACTCGTGTTAGTTAAAATTAATTCAGCACACTCTGAATTTGAGAGAATCATGGACAAAAAAGAAAATTTCAAGCCGAACTGATTTTCTCAAAATATGTGAAGTTACTTTACTTTGCGTGCGGATTTCCGGCACCAAACTTTTTAATTTTTTGTTGCTACTGGTCATACAATCTAAAAAAGTGCAGATCGATTTCTACCAAAGTGATTCATTTGCTATCATAAAAAAGTATTTGGTTAGTAAATGATGCTTTTCATGAAGATCAAATGATTTCGTATAAAAAAGAAAATGGCAGCAATATGAGTAAAAGAAATGAAAAAAAATAAGACAGAAAAAATTTTAATGGATAGTTCAAACAAAATTTTTCTAATCCATGCTTAATATAAAAGTAATGAAGCTGATCAAATCTGAAACTAGTGTGCAGAACTGAGTGCGACTCAGTTGGAGGTGGTTCTGCCTCTTATAATCCACTTTGATCTGTTTGATAAAATTACTGCATGCTTTGGCAATTTGTCTAGGTTCCAAAATTTTTCTTGAGTTCTAAAGTAATATTTCTCAAAACACAAAAGCACTCATTACATTTAATGGATTAAGAAAGCAAAAATTATAGAAATTTACATTTTTCGAATATAAAACGTTCATCGCACTCGAAAATATTATCAGCAATTGTTTCACCAGCTATCATTTCTGCATTTTCAATTAAAATAACTGGAACCTTAAAAACTTACACAAGTAATGCATATAATGTCGTACATAAACGTTTCAGAAACAATCTCAAAATACGACATTTCAGAAATAATCTTAAATACTGATTCTAGAATAAAAACCACTCACAAATGCTTGGATAAACAAGTTCTGCTTAAAATGATATCCACTCCTACCAGTCAGGGCGATAAGTCTAAAACTGTTGCGATAAGTCTAAAACTGTTGCTCGTATTTCAAGCAAGTTGCAAGAGACTCAATTAGCAAACAATTTTTTCTTACTCGCATCTTTTTCTTACCATTTCTGTAAAATTCATCTTAACATCCCGTATTTGCTAAAAGATGCGAATAATATCAAAAAAAATACAATGCGATCCAACTGCACAATCTCTCAAATATTTCCGACAGAAGTAAATCTGACATAAAAATTGATTCGGAAATATAAAAAAGAGTTAGCTAAGACAGCGTTATTCCGCAATTGAAAACCCTTACCTACCGTTAGATATGGAAACAAATAGTTTTACATTCATCATAAACTTAATAAGTTCTTTCTCTCTCAATTTATTCAGTATATTTTTTCTTTTCCGAGTCTATTTTAAAAGAGGTGTACTACACTCATCAAGCGAACTTGGGGGGATAGCGCGACAGGATAAATTAATTAGAATTTCAGCTTTCCTACATCCCACTCGAAACAAAAAGGTTATTGCAACTGAAATTATCAGACTTATTCGCGGGAGTCTGCAAGATTCATTTGATACACTAGAAATCATCATTCAGTATTTCATTTTAATTATGTTTATTATTCAATGAAATGATTTTTTTCTTTTTTTGAATCAATGATACACGGCTGATGAAAGTTACTTCCTCGTAAGTGGCAGTGAACAGAAGTAAAAATGACTTCTTATTTGATAAAATACCCCAATACATATCCGCAATACTGATAACAAAGAACACGTTCTTTAAAGACACAATTGTCAGCAGTAACAATGAAACTAAATGGGGCAAACAAAATTTCCATTAAGAACCAATCCATATCGAATACTCTCGCACCAAATATTTATAGATAATATTATAATTGACATGCAACTTTCATAAACTTTAATACCTCACATAATGAGAATTCTATCGCACACATAATAGTTCGTATTCATAAATTATTTCTAATTATTAGAAAAAAGTCTCATTCGATAGCATTTCTACAGTCAATCTCAAATGTAATTAAAAAGTCTCATTGTTCGTATTTTCGAATAAAATATAAAAAAGTGATATACAAAAAAGCGGCTCATCCTTCATAAGTATTAAAACAAAATATATTAGGACAATAATTCAAAAATCCTGTAATGATTGATGACACTACACTAAAAGTAAAAACCGGAAAACAACAATGCTGCTTTTAAAGAAAGCGGTAAAAGAAAACATGATAAATTGCGGAATGAAATAAAAATAGAAAAGGTAGATTCAAACCAGTTCTAAATGATGCATAATCAGGATCTGATTCTTCTAAAATCCGAGTATATAAGTATCTTGAATAGGAGCATTTGTATATATCGTTAGTCAAGATGCACCATTACTTCAATATTTTTTTTGCCATATTCTTATCATTAGCTACTGCCGACAGCGTTCACTGGCGTAAGTTAACTGCTTTTCAAAACTGGCATTTAGTTCAACTGGTCACCTAAGTTTGATGTGCAGAAGAAACATTGTCATATATATAACTCTTTCTAATAAAACTTTAAACATTCACGTTTTAAATGAAGATTAAGGCAATCCATATTAAGTTTCTAGCCTCAAACTTAGGTAGACTGATGATTTTACAAAATTCAAAATGGTGTCTGAAAATTATACTTATGCGTATGGTCTTCTGTATACAGTTGGTTTTAGAGTGGCGAGATCTAATTTGTGTCACAAAAAATGGAGTAGGCCCAGACAATATCAGCAAAGAACCTGCATCCTGTAGTTTAGCCTTGCGTGAAACGGGAATCGATAATGATCCAAATGATAAATGGAGACCTGTACCAGGAAACAACTCCGTTTGCTTTGATGTAAGACCGTTTAGAATCACTAACTTCTGTCAAACATCAAATGCTCCTGAAAAATTTAATTTCCATGCAAAAGATGCAAATGTGAACTGAAATGATTGTTATTTCTTATCTAATGATGTCAAGTATTCAATCAAATCAATCTTCTTCAAAGGAAACAATAAACGGAACTGTGCGTACCTACTGCGACTTGTTGTGTCCAAATGCTGATACTGCGTACCTGATTAAGCGAACACCACAAACGCATCGGTCATGCTTTGCGTTCGTAACTTATCATCACGAGAAACGTGGTATCGACTGGTACATCTGGCGAACTAAGGTAAGTTCTGACCTTCGTTCCTAAATCTCAATAGCGTAATATATTTGAATAAACGATCATTAGAGATTCCTAGTCTTCGAAAGAAAGAGAACGATAATCTGCGGCCCATCAAAAAGAAATATCCCATCAGAATTACTGAAAAGTCACCGAAAAGTCAAAAGAGACTGTCATTTCAGAACTGCCGTTTGTCCACAATAACGTTCACGATCCGGTGTGAATTTCTTTTTGATCGCAAAGAATTCCCGAACGATAAGGAGATATTCAAGAAATTGCGAAAATCATAAAGCGATACAAAAATTTCTTGATGTACAAAACTTCTTGCTAAAGTAATATTGAAGCATCAATAATTCTCAAAAAAAATCGCATATGATCTTGTTGAAAATATCGTCATCCAATAAGAATCTCGCAGAAGTCCTAGCATCCAATCCTTCTCATCGTTTTTTCATCCAACCAGCGCCCACCTCTGAATCTACATACACAATCAACGGGGCCCC
>JARVGP010001174.1:0-20602 GCA_029876185.1 Mansonella ozzardi
TGTGATTCAGAAATTATCATGAACTTTTGTTTACTGCTTTCATCCGAAGTTCTTCAGTGGTTGAGAATGAAAAGGAATGTTCGAAGCATTGTAAATATCACTTTTTTTTGTTCTATTTCATTTATCTTTCTATCTCATCTATCTCATTTACAGTTGATGTATTTTTGATTATTTTTTCTCTGCATCCAATTAGCTCTTTTAGTACTTATTTAGCATAAACTTTTATTTTTTGCCGCAAATAAAACAGTGAATGAATTGCACAGATATTACAACAGGATGATAAGGAGATGAATCTAGGGCTGTAGTTCCCAAAATTATTTATAATCATTTTACGCTTTTTAAAAATATTTCTTTTAATAATACATGTCTTCGGTTGAAACATTTTCGTTGAAAAACCTTCCACGAATGAGAACAAAAATCAAAATATCTGCAAGAAGTGATAAAACTGAAGATCCTGAGGAAAGACAGAAAGAAGTAAAATTCTTCGAGATTTCTCCTGATTTAATACCTTTTTGAAATAGCAAGTAAATGAAAGACTAAGTACGTAAGTTGGCCATTTCAAGAAGGAACATTTGGTCCACTACCGTAAAAGAATAGTAATTCTGAAGAGTAGTAAAATATACTTACTTTTGATTAGCATCAACCTGCTATCTCTTCTTCCTTGCTGCACCAATGGTAGACATTGCATTCAATCTCTCAGGCATTCTTGCTGCACTTTTCCCTTTTTTTTAATTTCTAAAATTTTGATTTTCAATATTAGCCGCCAAATATCAACATATCACTATCAATATTATCCAAATATCAATATACCTGTCATTACTGCCTTTACATGCTGTATTTTTTTCACTGAAATTTCTTGATGTGAAAGATTCTTTTGCTAGGATTCTTTCTTTTCATTTATCCTTTATAGCATTATTATAATTGTCACTTTATCAACTGAAATTACGATCATTGCCGTCGCATCGTTTCTCCATTGCTTTTTAATTTGAATTATAAGAGAATGGACAAAATAGACGAAGGTTTAATGAAATTATAACAGAGTCGTTTGATGAATCGTGTGTTCAAGCGTATTTGTAAAGTGATTATGTTTGAAATGTATTCAGAAAAATAGAAAAAGAAACTGCATTGTTTGCTTGTCTATATAAAAAATATTGGTCAAGCAGTAAAGTAAATTCAAATATAGCTTAGTTCACCGCCAAAATGTCGCCTGAGAGATATAAGAAGGCACAAATTACTTGTCCTAATTTTTCCTTTGTCAACAGAATACAACACTTCAATAATTTCATGAAATGACTGCAAAACAAGTTGGTTTAGAAATCTTACGTTCATTTCATGAACAAAGTCCTGAAACAGCTGATGTCAAAGCAGCTAGCCAATATTAATGAATAAGCTGAAATTGGCGACAACGAGATGATGACAACAATTATGATTCCACAACAGCAAAATATCATTTATGAATTTTCAATCTCATTATTGTTTTTTAAAGATAATTCAATGCTATTTTTTTACAGTATCTTTCTTATACTATTTTCTTTCTTATACTATAGTTACAGAATTTCACAGTATCCTCGTTCTAAAATGAAATATTTCTATATATAGCTAAATTTTTTTTTGAATGCGCGCATCTTGCTTGTATCATGCTGTTTGTCCCACATTTTTGCAGCAATTAAAAAATTTTTCATACATTCTGGAAGATGTGTGAATGTCAGTTTCCGGAAAGAAATTGTTTGTTTATAAACTGAATGTAAAATTATGATTTCCTTATGTTTCATTGTTTGAAAATGACATCTTTCTTTAGCTATATAACTTTTGCATCTTAATTTGTTTTTTTCTTTCTTTATCTTATTTTCTTCTACTGCATATACATTTTAAGGTACATTTTCAAAATTTCTTCATTTTATAAAAATCTTCAACCAATAAATAAATTAACCAAACCATTTAAAGTTGACTGCTAATTGATTATTTATTAAATTAAAAAAAGTTACAAAGTGTTATGGCTCATAACAAACTTACCTTTATACTATCGATCTGATATATTTTCTAATCAATCGTAGAATATAGCAGATCGATCAGTTAAACTTTTAATTTTTTTTCACTGTTGAAATAGAAGTCTTCTGTATCTTTTACCTTGGCAATCAGTTGACAATTGACAATCAGTTGTCATAACGATAGATGGTAAAGTTGGCGATAATATTTCAACATTTCAATAATTAATTTCTTAATGTCAAACTTCTAAATTCATTTTTCAGGAATAACGGGCTATGAAATTTATTTATTTAACAGCTTGCCAAGAAATGGTTGTACTATTTTATCATTGAAATGCAGTGAATGTGATAATGGGAGTGAAGCATTGATAAGAATGCAGAAGCGAATGAATAAATTTTCTGACTGTCACTCATTCGCTCTCACTTCCACTTATCATTATCACTTATTCTTTGCAACTATTACTGATCTATCGACTGATAACAGTTTGTTTGTGAAGATAAGTGATAAATAGTGATAAATAGAAGTGATAAATAACTACTATTTACCATTTCACAATGTTAAATCGTTCCAGACACAATAATTATGATATTATTCCTGGAACATTTCCTACTATTATTGATTGCCTTCATTGGATTGGATCGATCTGATCAATCGAATGACAAAGACATTTGCTAGTTCTTCAGTTTTATAACTATATATTAGTGAAAGATAAGATTATTCATAATTATATTACATTATTATAGTCAACGGTTAGCTGACAACTGTCAAACAGATCAATAAGACTTAAACGATGCAGAATTGAAACAGATCCAGAATCCAAGCAGTTTGATTCAAAGATGATTTATCTATTATTATTCAATACAACTATAATTATGCAATTATAATTCAGTGCTTGAAAACAATATCATTATTAATACAACCGGTAACAATAATTTAAATTGAAGTATAGAAGAGATAAAAGTTGAAAAGACTGAAGATAAATTTTCTATTTTCATCAAATGTTTAGTTGCAATTTTATAGGAGGAAGGAAGAGAGAATAATTTGTAGAATATCTTGATGTATTCTAATTTATTGATAATTCTTACACTATTACAACAACATTCTACCACTGCATATCAGGAATATGATCCAGAATTTGCTCGTTTTGTATTTGAGCATGCAGCTGCGGCATATTCCGGTGATCCAATGAAATGTTTAGCAAAATATTATGGGATTTATATTTTACGACAAAGCAATGTATCATGTGATCACTTTCATGATCAGGTAATTTTCTATATCACTTTCATGATCAAGTAATCTTCTACATCACTTTCATGATCAGATGATCTTTTTAAAATCTCTTTTTTACTTCCTTAAAGTCCCTTTTTTTTTTTTGTTTTATCTTAATGAGATACAGAAAGGCAGTTTCATTTCAAATGTCATTCAAATTGACACCAAAACCATATGAAATTTACGCTTCAATATGATCAATTCACTGGATGAATTGAGTGATCAATTCATTTGAAATAAAATTATTTTNTTTTTTTTTTTGTTTTATCTTAATGAGATACAGAAAGGCAGTTTCATTTCAAATGTCATTCAAATTGACACCAAAACCATATGAAATTTACGCTTCAATATGATCAATTCACTGGATGAATTGAGTGATCAATTCATTTGAAATAAAATTATTTTTTTTTTCAAAAAGAGAAAGAAAAAAGAGATTTTTCAAAATCTTTTTTTTAAAAAGAGAATTATATGAAATTCATAAAATTTTAGTGTCACTATTATATATCACAATCACCAACGCATATTGTCGTAGCATTTGGTGGCACACATTCAAAACTTCAACTTACTGCTGAAATTTTGGCCAGTATGGCAGAGCCGAAAGCGAAATTCATTGCAGGTGGTTCGGTGCAAAGATATTTCAATGCAGCATTTAGATCTGTTTGGAAAGATATGTGGCGTGAATTGAGGAGAATAGTGCAAGTAAATTTATTGGTCTAGTTTTAATTTATTCAAAAACTCATAAGTTTTCTTTTTTTTAAATTTCAATATGAAAATAAAGATAGTATGAGGAATTGGGGAGGATTAATCGGTATATTCATTTTACAACAAGTATTCATTTTACAGACAAACAGCTCTCAAACGATAATATTTACTGGACATTCTCTTGGTGGCTCACTTGCATCATTAGCTAGTGCTCATTTTGCATATTTTTATGCTAAAAAGGTCCCAAGCATGGATATTCGACTTGTAACATTTGGTGAGCCTAGGACAGGTAATCGGGACTATGCACTTGTTCATGATAAACTGGTGCCGGTTAGCTTTCGCATCGTACATCGCGGAGATCTGGTAAACCTATCATTTCATAATATTACCTATGGTTGAGAATGATAATACATCATCCTAGTGTTGTCTCCATCTACGTTGTTTCAAGATTTTAAAATCCTCTTTTTCTCACACTTACATAGCAAATGAGATAGACCAATGCAATATGTAAGACGAATTAGCTGAAATTACTAGAAAACATTTTAGATCAAAAAAATTTGTTATCCTTTTTTCTTTTACCAGATTTTAAAATATACTAAATTTTTTAATATATTTAAAAAAGATTTAAGGTATCGCATTTGCCAAATTGTTTAATCGATATGCAAACATTTGCATGCACTTTACGATTTGGTTTTGGACCATATCATCACGGACTTGAGATCTGGTATCCAGAAAATATGAACGAAACTTCCCCATATAGGGTTTGTGTAAATGAACCACAAAATGAAGATCAAACCTGCAGGTCTAATTTGTTTTTCGTTAAGGAAAAAATCAAAATTCTATTTCAAAATTTTTCATGAAGAACTTTGTTGAAGATTGTTTTTTGCAGCGATGGTTACTATCGCCATTATAATATTAATGATCACAAATTCTATTTTGGCGAACATGTTAGCGATTACGGTATAGCTGGATGCAAAACAAGCGGAAATGTTGATAAAAAAAATTTGCAGTGAAATTTGCACCCATCAAATCATCTCTTTTGCTATCGCAGTTTCGTCACTTCAATGAAAAGGCTACGCACAATAAAATTATAGAATAGTTCCCCGCAGCAAAGAAAACATTTAAATTATAATTTCACAATTCCACGTTAAACATTACTTTCTTCGATTTCTTAATGTTTCATTCTTTTTACATGAATACAGGCCGTAGGACTATACATTGTGAAGTATAAGCAGTGATAACAATCTTATCAAAACACGCGGTGTACAATCATTTTATTCAAATATATTTTCTTCCCTTTGTGATAACGGAGAATGCCATTCAAAGAATTTTTCAGCTTGACTTTCTCTAAATCATTTGTTGTTTGAAATCAAAACAGAATCAATAAATGGTATTTTTAATTCTGAAAGACCGAAAATAACGAAATAAAGCAACATAACTAAATGGCAGTATGTCTGGTAGAATTATATAATGGTACCAATTCGCGCATCACTGGTGAAACTATTCCATCATGTGATTTATTTGCATCTCGAATTAAGTAGTATGTTGAAATCAATGCCAGAAGAAATGAAAAAAACAGCAAACACGTCGAACTTAACGATAAATAGAAAGCAGAACCAATTTCTTGCTAAAAATTAAAATCATTTCCACTTAGCTTTTATGAAGTTTAAATTTGAGAAAAATAAAAAAAATGATTTTGTCGATGAAGAAAGTAAGTGAACTAATACAGCATATTGATGCTAGCTATGAAGTTCCAAAAATAAAACAGAGTTCACTGGTTCTCTTCAACAACTAAACGTCAAATTAAATCAGTGTAAACAGTAACAAGTAACTAACCTCATAAGTACCAACTAATCCGTGTACAAATCGACTATCAACTCGATGCGCAGCAAAGAAAAATGTTGTATCTCCAACAATCGCAAAAAATACTGCAATAGCGTGTAAATCTTTTACAATTCTATGGCCAGAATAATCTAAGAAACTATCTTTTTTACTATAACATAAATCTGACTAGATAGTAGGTTTCCCATGTAGTTAAGTTCATATACAATAATTTTCAAAGGTCTGACCTTATGCGATAATTGATACCTAAATTAATGATGAAAAAAGAATAAAATAACATACAAGCGATAAAGATGAGAGCAGTAAAGAGTGCGGCAATAGGATTACTGCATGGTGCACAAATGCCAAGCAATAGTGCTAATGCGCTAAACGCAAAGACCACAACGAAACATATCAACACAGCCTTTTGCCAACCTATAAAACTATGAGCATAAAGTTATTGTCTCATAAAGTTATCTGTCCAGTATCGCATCCTATAAAGATAAAGAAGTGTAATGTAATGAAAGAAACTACCAAAAAATTGATGAAACTCGGCTTCACCAGCAACACTATTCTGATCCTTATCCAGTAGATTCTCATCAATAATTGTTCGAGCATTTTGATCAAATTTATATGTGCAGACGAGATTAGCATGTAGCATTTCCCCGTACACTTCGCTGTCTGTTCTATGTGAATGATAAATTGGACGAGTACAGTCTTGCCATAAGCCGTGCTACAAATATATTCATATTATAAGTAAAGAAATATACAAAAGTGAAGTACTGTAATGCTATCAAATGAAATATTTTTGATAAAATGGATTACTAAAGGAGAGTTCTTCAAATGAACAACAAGATTATGGAATGATTAATCTAGAATTTTTCGAATTTGCCAACAATAATGATAAGTCTGCTTGAGATTGGATTCATTGCTCGCAGTGCATGCTGTTACCTTTAGAAGAGTAACTTGCCAAAAAATGACAGAATTGCTGCCACCACCGCTACTAATCCCAGAAAAAATAAATAAATAAATAAACAATGAAGGATTTTACATGATGTTGTGCCCGAAATTCGCGTATATCGACTACTTGCCATGATGGAGAGAGAACAGCAACGACAGATATACACAAAGAAATAAGAAGTAAGATCAATGAACCAATAAGTACTGCCTTCTGTGCCCGATGTCCACCATTACCCATATTTCTAAAAAAAATTTTCAATTTTTTGAAATCTTCATTGGTCTTTTGCTTTTTGTTCCTGCTTTTATTAAGAGTGTCGATATCCATTTGGGAGTTGATTACTTAAAAGCTATGATCACTGCTGCTGTTAATTGTTCGGTTCACAGATGGATGTTAGTTATTAAATGTTGTTGATGAGTAAAAATATGAATAACAATTTTTTAACTCCAATACTAACAAGTGTATTCATCAGACCCAATTGAATTGTAGAAAGGACATTTCTCTAAAAGCATTTATCAGGATATCTGCGCTACTTCAACCAGTTCCAACAGTGAGACAAAATCTTAAATGAAATGACTAGGTACAAACAATGTTAGCTAATTTGAGGAACCTCACAGTAGCCTCTAGTGAATATTTAGATTTTCGCTTCCAATCTAAAATATGTTTTTGACTTATTGACCTACTGAGAGTTTCTTTAATGAAGAAAATACAGAACCATACTCTACAGTATTGCGAGAATGAAAACGATCCCCAATAAACAATTAAAACCACTGATTAATCCAAATCAACACCTCTAGATAAATACGTCGCTTGAAAAAAAACTTGAAATCGTCTATTCCTTTAAATATTTGTTCTTGTTCAGTCACAAATTGTCATCTATTCGATTAGGCATCTTTATATACATGACCTGAAACAATATCAGCTATAAATTATATGACTTTCTATCTTTAATTATAATTTTGACTATCTAGCTATCTGTATCAACATACGATAGCAGACATTAATGATATTTATGAATACTTTGATAAAAAAATTAAAAAGTAGATTTCATGATAAAGTTTTTTCGGAAATTAAGATAGCAATTAATTTTCATGCAAATTACAGCAAAATGTGAGTGAGCAGCACAGCTAGTTAATGATATAATGTAATCTCAGATTAGTTGTTGAATAGAATTTCAAAAAAAAAAAAAAAACAGTGTGATATCGTTGTGAAGGACTGTAAACGAGTTGCATGTGCATACTACATACATACATACATGAATGTGTGTGACAGACATGTCGCATACATACATACATGAATGTGTGTGACAGACATGTCGCATACATACATACATGAATGTGTGTGACAGACATGTCGCATACACACATTTCTCATCTGAAACTCAAAATTTTTGCAGAGAATTTTATTGCAGACATGAATGAATAATTTCAATTTCGTTCACGAATGATATTTGCATGAAAAGGCGGAGATAGAAATGTGCAGTGACAAAGGCACATACATATCTGACCATCTGGACAATACCAATTAAACGACAGTAGCATATCTCTCTTGACAACTTTTAAAATTAACCGCGTGCTATGAATGAATCATACATCGTTAAATGCTCTGTGAATATTTTGAAAATGAAACTGCACAAAACATTTTTGAAATTTAAAAATCTTAACAACTGAACAGAGTTTGTTAAATTTGAAAATTTAAACTAATTCTTTGCAAGTGAAACGTTGAATAAATGTTTGGTAATTATGTTAAGTTAGAAAATTGGAAATAAAACTGAAAATTTTTCAATAAAATTCAATTCAATGACTATTACTAATAGTTGTTAATTTTAACAGTAATATAAAAGGTACCAATGAAAAATTCTGTGAATATTTTCAATTCGATCGACGAATAAATAAGAAACGATGAAATCACTCATTCGATGTCTCATTGAAAAGTCCATTAGCCATCGAAAATAGCAAATAAAAGTACTGAATTAATTAATTTACAAACATTTTATTAATACAATCAATGAATCATTCATTCAATCATAGAGTCAATAATGCAATAGTTATAGCAACAGCTCTCTCTTTTTCCCTCTATCTTATTCTCTTCCTCTTTCTTCTCTTCTCCCTCTCTCTAACCTTTCTTCTTCCTTTTCGTTCTCGAAAGTCAAACTATGAATTAAATTAATTTGAATGCTTAAATTTAAATCAAATAGCTAGCTACAAGGAGTACAAATATGCATGCACTGCTTCTCTCTCAGCAAACTCTCAATGATATTGATTGAATTAGTGGTTTTTTCCAGAAGGTATGAATTTGTTCATTTTGAGCAATTTTTTATTTTTAGTCTTCAAGAATAAACAAATTCTGCAAACTTGAACGCCCCCGATATTGTCGACATCGCGGATAATAGCTGGGAATCATTGGGATAGCTGTGGGACTGTGAGAGAGAGAGCCAAGTATCTATGGATACGGAAGCTGTAACAATCAGAAAATGAATTAAGGAGAAGACGGAGTAAAATAAGAAAAATGAGTGAAATATTCCTGCGAGAGTTTTTTTAGTGAAAAGGACCCGAGACCACCCGAGAAATGCATGAGCACCGCGTGCTGCTATCATGTCTCCACTGTCACTAATGCCCCGTCATTTATATGCGACAATGATGAATCTGAAATTTGAGCAAACTGACTGCATAGACTTCGACTTGTGATAAATTCGAAAAAACCAGGTAAAATTATCATCATTAATTTGCATTTTAATTTGACAGTTTAACCATTTAGACTTAATACGGAAAAGTAAGAGTGAGAGAGAGAGAGAGAGTGAAAAACAAGAATTAGAATAACAACCGTCGTGAAGAGAAGAGAATCATTCATCCTGATTTCTTCTTACTCTTCCGATTCTACCTGAAAGATTGGCAAGTTGTTAATTTGAATAACTAAGGAGCATAGATTAGTACTGATCACATTTACTTTGCTATTAATTGATCTAGCAAATACGATTGAATTGATCACTTTACTTTGCTATTAATTGATCTAGCAAATACGATTGAATTGATCACTACTGTTCGAATTTATTATCTCCATTATCACTAATCGTTTATAATTTATACAAATATTACAAATTCAGGTGTAATGTCAAATCGATCAAATGAACAACGCATAAGTCGATGGTATTTTGGTGGCTTAGCATCTGCTGGTGCAGCATTGTGCACACATCCACTTGATTTACTCAAGGTTAGTGCAGCATTGTGCACACATCCACTTGATTTACTTAAGATTAGTGCAGCATTGTGCACACATCTACTCGATTTACTTAAAGTTAGTGTAACATTATGCACACATCCACTTGATTTACTTAAGGTTAATGCAGCATTGCGCACACATCCGCTTAATTTACTTAAGATTAGCTTAGCATTAGGATAGTTGTAAAGATTCGTACTCATTCATAAACAGCCTTTTAGGTACATTTACAAACTCAACAACATGGTCGGATTGGTATTTTTGAAATGACAGTGCAAATTATTCGCAGTGATGGTATTCGAGGTCTTTATAATGGCATTTCAGCTTCATTATTAAGACAGGTAAGTTACAAACATTTCATTTGTAGTAAAGGTAATGGTCATTTTATTTAAATACTAAATAATCATGAAAAGTGTAGTTGATTGCCATCAAAATTAGGTCATTGTTTTGTAGAGACTATTTTGAAAAACAATAAGCTTCGTCAGAGTGAAGAATTTTGTATCACCAATCATCCGTTAGTGATAAAATTGATAAAGCTTTCAACGATAGGTATGATATTGGTTAGTCTTTCGTAATGCAACATGGATTATCGATAGTATTACGCTTGAAAAGACTAGAGATATTGATTGACCGTTGTTGTTGAAAGATAAAGATTTCAGTGCTTTAGATTAATCTACTAGGAAGATAGGAAGATTGTTTAGAGTGACAAGTTAGGTGACAATTTATTCCATTTAAATTGGACTGCTGGATAACATACCTTTAGCAGGTTGCATCATATTTTATTTATTTCAGATGACATATTCTTTGACACGTTTTGGTATGTATGAGCAACTGAAAAGCCAATTTCCAGGAGGTTTGTTATTTAGTTTCACAGAGATATTTTCAATAATAGATAGAAATATATGAGCTTATTTAAGGCTTAAAGTCATGATTAGAATAATTAAAGAATAAATTTGAACAGAAAGTGTAGAAGTGGATCCTTATACTACCATATTTGGATTATTTCTGGAGAAGGTACTGTTTTACATGTAAAATTATTCTAATCATTTTGTAGATATGTATTATGTAACATTTAAGATTCCGTAATCGTTATCAAATAGCAACTTCTGGAAATAGTTTAGGATTTCAGAATTTTTCCAGAGTGCGATCTAAATAACCAGATTAACTAAATTATATATTTCATATGACTTAAAAGACTGAATAAATTATAACTTTACTGGGTTAATGAAATTATACTACAGCCAATTATTTAATTAAGGTATTGACATCGAAAAAAAGTCGTAGGTACAATAAATGCTAAACATGCACAACTAACATGCATTGTAGATCCAGCTACCATTCCTTTCTATCAAAAAATTGCATTAGCGGGGATAAGCGGCGCATGTGGAGGCTTCGTTGGTACACCTGGAGATATGATTAATGTGCGCATGCAAAATGATGTCAAGGTGCATATTGTTCCTTTTTTTGGTAGGGTCTTTTAATTCATACAAATTTTAATGTGTAAAAATTTCCAAATAAAATAAATTTTTGCGTGATGCGGTGAAATAAAAGTGCAAACAAGTTTTGATGTATTAATGACAAAATTTATCCATTTCAGTAGATCTTTTTAGCATATGCTGCAAACTTTGAACTTTTTTTGCTCAACTTCATTTACATATCTTAAGAACATATTCTTATAAATATCATTTTTTGTAATATACGTATGACTTTATTATAAAATGATATATCGAAAAACTCAAGCCCATTATTATGTTTTTTACCTTTTTTTGGAATCTGATCTAATATTGAAAGAAGCATGTTTAAACTTTGTTTAGTTTTAATTTCAAAATATAGCATTAATTGGAGACCAAGCATTGTTTTAAAATTTTCTGCAGAGAATCTATTTTTAGTTACCGACAGCAAAACGTCGGAATTACAAGCATGCATTCGATGGCTTATTTCGAGTGATCAATGAAGAAGGTGTCACTAAACTTTTTAATGGGGCTGCAATGGCAGTATCCAGAGCTATTTTTATGAGTATTGGTCAGCTGTCATTCTATGATCAAATTAAACAAGTCGCTATTGCATCGGGATACTTCAAGGATACTCCAACGACTCATTTCCTATCTTCATTTGCTGCGGTACTATACAGCATATACCATTTTTCTTATGATTTTAAATCTTTTATCATCGTTTTCTCTCTCTTTATACATAATTCGATTTGAAGTTAGCACGGTTCGTAGCAAAGCCAATAAAGAATTTTTGTTTAAGGCATCGATTGCGACAGTTTTAACCCAGCCACTGGATGTTATGAAGACGCGCATGATGAATGCAAAACCGGATCAGTTCACCGTAAATTTTTACTAAATTTTTACTTTAGTGCTTCACGCGATCTTATTATTCAAATCCACTATATATAGAATGATCGAGGAGATCTAATTTATTTTTACGTGCCATGGGTAACATTTAAATCATATCGAGCTGACAATAACAGCAGTCGTATTAACAATTTTTCTTAAAAATATTTTTCAAAAGTAGAGATTAACAGAGAATATTGCAGAGCATCTTCTCTTGCTTCTTGTATACTGCAAAACTTGGACCAGCTGGCTTTTTCAAGGTGAATCATCTTTATTGGAATTGAATTTTTTTCTGCTTTTAGATGATAATTATTCAGGGATGTACTTCATTTCTAGGTTTTCAAATTTATAAAAATTGAATAATAATTTAATATGGAACAATTTTACAGGGCTTTATACCAGCATGGATTCGATTAGCTCCTCATACGATTCTTATTTTTATTTTCTTGGAACAACTTCGTCTAAATTTTGGCTATATTCGAACTCTCCCAGAGAAACAGTGATCGAGGATGTAAACATACGCTTTTCTTATACAATCATTTTCGCAATTATTGAATATATAAATTGAATTTTACTGGTATTTGAAAGCATATCTCGGAACGAATCGTTTTTTTTTTTTCAGATGTTTAACTATTCATTTCTAGGTTTTCAAATGATAATGTTAATTCCTAGTTGGAATTCCTAATTGATGATGTTAATTCCTAGTTGATGAAATTCTTAGTAATGAAGTTCGAAATAGATGCGTTAAATTTTGAGTCACTGGCTATTCATTTTTAAAATCTTAGCTTAAAGACAAACTGCAGTAAGATTATTTTGTTGAACAGGTATGGGTGACCTTTGGTCAATTTAATTCCTAGCTGGTTCATTCGTATTTGTATTGTCTGCATTTTTAAATTTACATAATTTATTTTTCTATCCCTTCTTCTAGGTACTTGATTTGTAATGACTACAATATTCGACATTGTTATTTCCATATATTTCCTCGAGTATGTCAATATTCCACGTATTTTACCCTAATATCATTGCATTTTAAACAAGAATTACGGGAAACTAAGAATTATCACAAGCACAGTTATTAATAATAAATAATTCTATATAATGATATCTAATTAACTCGTTCTCTTGAAGCGTATTTTTCTATTTATCGTCAATAATAAAACAAAGATAGTTCGAAAGAAGCAAAGAAAATACAATCTCATAACATATATGTATACTACTGTACAAGAACATAGCATGTGACAAAGAGGTAAAGATAATCATGTGAATGCACATCAGATACATCACAAAGAAACAAAACCCATGATCTAAAAAACAAACTTTGGAACAGAGAACCACTGAACCATTTCAACAGATCTTTTCCTATGAAAAATAATTATAGTACAAGCAAAAATGAATGATGAAGAAACATTGGAAAGTCGAGTTGGAAGAACAAGATGAGATTGTCTATATATGATGAAGAATTCCAGAAACCTACAACAACGAGTTTCTGAAGGCCCTATAAAATCTAAATAGATAAATGACATTATTTTATTTCCAAACCATGCAGTACTTTACACTTCTTTCTAATACAAAATATCCATAGAGATGTTTACAAAGACAATTTAACATATTCCTTTCTCTTCGCTGTAAACAAGAAACATTTATGGAATTAAGCCAACAGTCACAAAAAATTTCAGATTACAAGCGCTTGTTTTATATTCATACGGCAACAAGAATGATGAAGAATATGTGAGAAAATAAAGTAAGGTAAGTTTAAGAAGAAAATAATACTCACTTCTTCTTTCAACAAAAAGAAACAATGCTTTCAAAAGAGAAATGCTAACTTTCGCGAATATATTTTCTTGCCATCTTCTGTTATTTTTTAAAAAAGCTTTTCCCAAATAAAATTCTTGAAAAAATGGAAAAAATTAAGCCCAATTCATATCTTCCAAACAATTAAAAAACTATCAAGATATGACATTAAACAAGTATCATTTAAACATATCGTATCGAAAACTGGTCACGACTAAATTCACCAGAAGAAGCAATTGATGATGCATAATCAGATGAACCCGCAGTGCCTCCAGCGGCTCTTATCTCAGCAACTGATGGTGCTGTTGGTGTTGCCGCAGTGATTGTGGAGTTGCGACGTTCTGGTGGTGGCGGGGGTTTACAACTACCTAAAATTAATCTTATCCGCGCAATTGATGCATCAGACAGTGCAAAATCAGAAAAAAATTATACATATGAAAATCTTCCTGAGAATAGTGAAAATTACCTGAACGAATGCAAATCGTTCGATGCGTTATAGGGACAGGCGCTGTATTACAGTAGGAATCAAGTTCCGACCCAAGTTTATCGATCTGTTCAATAGTTTCAGCAATCAATGATGCATTCGCCTTTGCTTGTTCACTTGCTGGAAAATCAAAAGCAATCATCACGGTGTAAGCTATCATTCAACAAAGGAAAGAATGTACAGTGGTAAGATTCATTCACATTTTCATGAATTTCATAAACGATCTACTTTAAATGAAAATGTCTTTAATCCATGATCACACGCAAGGTAATTCACAAAACAGATGTCATTAAAACATTAAATCCGTGAAACAATATCTAATTTGACAGAATTTTGATCTCATTGCTGTATCTAATATTAGCGATAACCATAGTTTTATGAATTGGTTTTCTGTTAAAAACTGCAACTTCCAATAAAACAAAAAAAATTTAGTAAAAATTAAAGAAAATAAAAAAAATTAAACAAAAATTAATTAACCATCGTTTCCTATATAAGAATCATTATTAGCATAGCCATTATGAGTTACAGTGTATGTCTCATTTGGATGTACTGTTACATCTTCATATGCACAACTTAATGGCCTTGCTGGTCGCTTTAGAACCGATTCATTTGATACATCGACTGATGAAGATGACAGTATGGTTCCTTTCTGTTGACGGATCTGGAAAAGATTATTAGAGCATTCAAATTCGATTTGTTCATTTTACTGAAAAAAGTTCTATGTGTAATAGAAGCCGTATAAAAATATCAGTGTAAGTTTTTAATAGCATAAGATAAAAAGCGTAGTAGAAAAATAAAATGAACTAAAAGCAGCTAAACGACAACGGCTTTTATCTGATTTTAGCATTAATTTATCAAATATATTTTGGTGTAATTTTTAATTTTTAGCTAGCTTTGATGATTTTGAACCAAACTAGATTTCTAAAAGCAAATATGTGCAGAAATAACTGCATATGACTGTGGGAATTAACACTACCTTATTAACTCCAACAGACGATCCATGAAAATTTGAAATACTAGAAGTGGTGGAGTTCGCGGAAGAAATGATTCGTTTTGGTAGAGGCGGTTTATTTAACACAAACTGCACTGGTTGTGAAGGAGATGCATATGTTAGAGAATTAAGCAATGTACGTCGTGGTTGTTCTACTACTGATATTGTATGGGCCCGTACTGATGATGAATTGGCATTGGATGCAAAGCCTGAAATTCAAAAGAAAAAATACATGGCGAAGAGACTGTAGATTTCAGACCAATTAATCGAATTTTATTAAATTATTCTAAAATTTTCAAAATATTAAGCGATAAAGCTGAAATCTAATATGTTCAAATAAATTAACGTGACTCGCGGCAGCAACTTTAGAACAGGATGATAATCGGATCTTCAAATAATTTAAAAAATCTTATTTGTATCGGCAATACTGTCACCGAAATCATAAAATAAAGCTAGTAATTCAGCGTATATTTTTATTATTACTTTTTATTATAGCTGAATCAAACCGATGGTTCAGCAGCAAGCCTTTTTTTAACCTTTTTTTAGATTTAAAAAATCTTACCAACAGCAGTTGGCCATGTACATGTGCTTGTTGTTGGTGACGGTGCTCTAACTGAGACATCATCGCCACCGTATGAGCAATACGATCGATTAGCAGTGTTGAATAAACAGGTACGCCACGAATTATCTGATCCTTGATGTATGTCATTTAAAATAGTATCAATGATAGTTGCACCTTTGCCAGACTGAATCGTAACATCCAAATGGTCTGTCACCTGTCGAAGGTGATCGTTTTCCTCTAAAAGACCCAACTGACTGTTCTGAAAGAAGAGAAATCAAAATTAATTATTTAGGACCAACAATAATACCAAATTTCAAGAAATTAAGAAATCTCAATAAAAAAATTCCTCAATAATTTTTTCAGAAAGCACCTCGCCTCTATGTTTTATCAGTACAGAAAATTCTCTCCAGCGTTTAGGAGGAAATAATATGCAAAATGACAAACAAGAAATGCTTTAGTTCGAAAAAATAAGCTTTATTTGAAATTTTAATATGTGTAAAGGTACTGACATTTCAAATAAAGCTGGGCATTTCAGTTACTCTTCATTTGGAAGAATACTAGAAATGATGACATAATACTAAAAAATCTGTCTGTATGTTTTGGTAAAATACTTACGAGGACAGGAAGCAAAGCTGTGACAAAAAATGACATTTGATTGCGCTGTTCGGTTAATAAGACTTGAGAAATACGACGCTGTTCATTTACGGCGCTTAAATCTATACCGCATTTACGTGAACGGATCTGTGATGAAAACAAATATTATTCACTCTCAAAAAAAGACATCCATCCGTCACTCATAAATAAACAGTAATGATCAGTTAAAGCCACGATTTTCAAGAATATCAGCATTAATCGATGTATCTTCTATATCGACTCTTTTTCAAATATAGCAACATTACTGGCTTACTTGATAAAAAAGCACTACAGACTAGAATCTAGCAAAACTGCCGCTAAAAGTTTCGAGTCCTTTAACTACATCTCACTATTCAGATGAGCGTGTTTGCAAGAAATTCTGCTTCTACTTAAATTTAAACGCTCTGGTCGAAAAAAAAACATTCTTTGGCTTCTAGAAGTTTCAACATCTTTCGAGACCGAACTGAATAAACAAACAACCGTTAAATCAGCTTACTCGTTAATTATCCAGAAAAGACAGATTAACTTAGACACCTTAATTCGAAATTTCCAAGACAGTGAAGCATGAAATTTGATCTCTTTGTTCAATTAAAGTACATATAAAAGGACGATCATTTCAATAAGGACATCTACAATGTACGGTATGATACCTCACAATTCACCTTCCGACAAAATTTGTTCGCATATCGATCCATTTCCATGGTTCGTTGTTTCCATTGAGTACTCTTGTTCTGCAAGTTCATGGCCAGTTCATCGGTTAACGAGTCCACAAAACTGCGCAGACGATTTTCGATGGATCGTTGCCGCATGCAAACACGTGTAAGACATGCACCAATATCTCGTGTAGTACCTGAAAATAGTGACCTCCAGTTTCTTCAATTTAACCTTTCAAGTTAAAATTGAATTTCACTACTCATTTTGAAATTGTGTTAAAAAGCAATCGTTCAGTGCAGCAAGTTCCAAGATAACCAAAGTAGTTATTCTAAACTAAACAGAAATTTGCGAGAAAATTTTAGGAAATATTTTCAGGAGAAATGCTCAGTTTATATTCAAAAGTTCGAAAACGGGAATTTTTTTCTTTAATGATTCAGATAAATGCAACAAATTTGCTGTGGAAAAAAAAAAAGTCCCTTCATGAAATATTTCATTTCCGCCATCGAATTTTCACATCGATATAAATATTGCTAGAAAAAATAACACGCCAATTCTGGTTTTAAATTTGATATCAACTTCGCATGCCGAATTATTGAATAAAATATTGGAGCTATTGGAGCTGCTTAACATTTGTAACAATAAAAGATAAAGCACAGAATGTTACATCGAAGCAGAAACCAGTACAGCAAAATTACCTTTTAAATTATTGGCAATATCACCAACAGCTTGTATGGCATCAATGAAAGCATTCATACAAATCAACGTTGATTTCATCTGTGATGCAAGTTTGAGAGCTTTTTGAGCGACATTTTCCCAAGCCGGATATGTCAACTACAAAAAAAAAAGAAATAAAATGTCGAGTGATGTAGAAATAATTCTTATTAGTGATTGACCCTTACGTAACTTTAGTATCTAATGTTTATGCATAAAATCTTAAAACAACATTGTAGTTTGTGTTACGTATATTCATATTAAATCCTAGAAGGCAAATCTTTTGAATCCTACACCATGTTCTCAATGAACATGTGAAAATATGAAAATGGAAGAATAAAAACATACCTTCATATCATGTACAACACTTTGATACATGGAAACCAATGCATTAAATTCGGTATCGCAATCCATCTTCTTGTTGCTTTTCATTCATACAATTTTACAGTAGTGGTGACTGATGACCTGACCCGAAAATGAGGGAAGAAAAAAATGAGCAAGAAAGAGCGGGAAAAGTACGGAAAGATGATGAGGAATGGTGATAAGAAATTTTTATAAAAGAATATCCGAGAGAAATCAACAACAATTCTGGTAACGAACTATACAATCATCTATACACATCCTCCCGTTTCTTCGATGGCACCTGGAATGAAAGAAACTGGATAAACATTTCAAAATTTTAATTTTAACCGCACTATGAAAAGAAATATGACAGTATGATAAAGGCGATAAGCATAATGAGAGATATTAGACCGTTCAACAAAATTGATGTAAAATTAAAGAAGTATCGGCTATCAGCAAACTTTTCGTACCGGTGTGTGTGTGTATGTGTCTGTCTATCTATTTGTGTTTTTGTGTGTGTGTGTGTGTGTGTGTATATGTGCAAATAAGATTTTCTTGGAATTAAAAAATTTTTCAACAAAATTTTATTTTCTTAAAAAAAAAAACTAACAATGAATTCATTCAATTCAATAAAAAATGACAAAGTTTTCATTCTGTTCCTCCGTGACAAATGATCTATAGTAGAAGCCCCACAAAAACTTTTCTGTTTTATCCCGATTATCGATCAAGCAAGAATATTCAGAATTTATTTACCTTTACTTTACTCCATCTATGCATTCTCGATTCCGGATTTCACCTATACATTATGAAAACCTTATATGAATACATGCATTTCCCAGTAGACATATCAGCTTATGGTATTGTTCAGTCTGAGATATCTCGAGATATTACTGATGTGTTGCCAATTATAGCTGCTACAAGTATAATTTTAGAAGGAGAATTCATTGATTTGAAACTTTTAAATTTAATTACAACAAATTTAATGCAATGATGATGAATTGAAATGAAAGGATGCGTAAAATATCATTACAATTAGTAATTTATGGAAATTCTAAACGTGGCCCTTTTACTATATAAATCAATAAAATTGTCCCACAGAACATGGAGGGAGGCAAGCTAATGCAATTAAATAGTGCAAGATGGGCCAAAGACCAATGGATAAAGGACAAAAATGTAAGCAATAAAATATTTAAACTTTAAAATTAAATGCCATAGCATCAAATTACACTGAGAGAAGAATTGTTAAAGTGCAAAAAGTGAATATCAATTTGATAGACGAAACAAACAGTAAGACAATGAAAGCATTTCTACCTGACAATCGATTGAATCTAATCTAAAATCATAATTCTGAGAGTATCTATCGCGGTCTCTCAGTCTTTCATAAGGCTAACAACAATTGTGCTAAAAGCAATTACTATATGATGAATTAATTATCTTTGTAATTTTAAAACTACTACACATACAGTGAAAATATTTCGATCTGAGATATATCGATTGATTGAATCTAATCTAAAATCATCAATCCGAGTATCTACCGCGGTGTAATCTTTCATAGAAGGATAACAATCTTGCTAAAAGCAATTGCTATATGATGAATTAATTACTCACAGAGTGTGGGAAAATGGTTTAGCAAAGAGGTTTCTTGGATATTATTTCAGAGGATTAAAACGGTCCATTGTGAGAACTGCTGAGAATGCAATGGGAGGAAAACGCAGCGGGGGAGTGAGGAGTGTTCATGAGAAGAGGAGACACGTAGTGGTCAGCAAATAGCCATTTGGAAGGAAGCTGACCTGAGCAACACCTGCAGATCAAGAAGAAGCTAACCAAGCGAAGAAAATAAAGGCAAAGGAAAAGTAAAAATCTAAAATTGCTGCTGTTGCAGAAACTTCTCCTCCTCTCGGATATCAAATCTACGATCAGCAAAATTGTGCTTACACCACTACTACACTGATGACGATGCCATCAGTAGTGCATGTCAACATGTAAGCGCACTTTTCACATTGATCTGTATATGCAGACGCACACACACATACACGCACATACACACACATACACACACACATACACACATACACACACATACACACACATACACACACATACACACACATACACACACACATACACACACACATACACACACACA